>JAUBOD010000601.1:3517140-3530337 GCA_032353885.1 Nothura maculosa | reverse complement strand
AGGAGCGCGCGGCCCGGCCCGGCCCCGCGGCCGTGGGGCTGGGGGTCCGCGGCGCCCGCCAGGGATGCGGCTCCCGCACGGAGCTGCGAGGGTGGCGCGCTCTGAGGTGCCTCCGAAGCGGCCCGGGACACCCCGGCGCTGCTGGGCATCGGAGTGAGCGATGCGGCCGGGTTTGCCTCCCCGGCAAAGGTTTGGCGCCAGGTCACAAACAAAAATGACAGTTAAAAAACAATGTGCGTGGATAAAAAATAGCTTTTGTGAAGGATACCTGGCGCTTTTTGTGAAGCAGAGGCTGCTTCTGAGTACGGGCTGCTCCTGGCTCTATTCAGGGATCTGTTTGTGGGGCAGAAGGAGGGGACTAATCGATATCACTCACCTCCCGCGGTCTCATGCAAAACAGTGGCATGTTCAGGGAAAAGGAGTTATCTGAAGGTTTTGTACCGCGTTCAGTACAGCGAGAAGAGGGCGCAAAGCCAAGCCCTACTCACCCTACATGGGTGCACCTGACACTGATACTGCAACGCTTCCGCTTTGGAAAGAGTTTTGGCAGCTTGACATGCTATAACTCAGCTAAAGCTAAGCGGAGGAAGCAGAAAAACCTCCCAGAGCGATGTCTGCATGTAGTTTAAAGCCTCACGTGGTGATGAAGTGTTTGTCTTGGGGATAGGTAAGGGACCGGGCTATGAATAGACAGGAGCTGACAGTACGGCTCACCAGGCTCCCATGCTTGCTGCCCTAGTTTAGGTGCAATTATCTTTCCACTTTAACCAGTGTAGGTTCTGCAGTGTTTAGCTGAAGTCATTTTGTACTACTGGGGAAGTATTAGAAAATTGTTTTCCCTAAGTACGTCCTGGAGCTTTTAAATGATTTCAAGGAGGCTGTCTTCAGGCTCCTTGGATTTACTTTCCTCAAGCCTCCTGATGGATCTTCCTCATTGCACCAAAGCAAAAGCTTTTCCAGCAGAGTAGTTTAAAAGCATTCCTGCTGGTTATTTTGGCTTAATTGTTTCTGAATGATCAACAGCATCATATGATTTTTGAAGCTAGCCAAGTAATGCAGTCTTGATTTCCAAACTGAAGTCACCACCAAATTGAGAAGAAAACAGTCCATGAGTTGTTGAGTAAGTTTAAAGTAGTGTTTTTGAGTACCCTTCTTTGCATTCTGGGAGCTGAAAAGGGGAAACATTCATGAAAAAGCTTTTAGTGACACTATACTTGCAGAACACAGTGCATATCCAGTTTATAAATTGAGAAAAAAAAAACTCTTGCATGAAAAGGCTTTCAAGGATACTGTATAATGGTGCCGAATACTGTATACAACTATGGTTTCAATGAGTAAAAAGCTGTTTCTACTCCTGTAAGAATCATCAATGTTGTCATAAAATTAGCACTAGATTTCCTTACAGACCTTCGAAATGTGATCTAACTGAATGCTCATGATCAGACATATATTTTTTTCTACACCATGACTTTCTTCTTACTGAAGTAAATATTTTTACTTTTAGAAACGAAAAATGATTCATGCTCTATCTCATCAGCTGGGTTGAAGTCATGACAAGACTTTACCCTAACCATGTAGCTATCCAGTTATATCAGGTTATCAAGACTTTAGGGTAGGAATTATATCCATCTCAGCCATTCTTCCATTTTTATAGTAACATTCACAAAAAAATTTAATGGTGGAGTGAGAGAGAGATTTTTTTTTCAGTAGCTATGCAGGCTTATATATTGGCTGATGTTTTGTATTCATCCAAATACCTACTGCTTTTCCCTGGAAAAAAAAAATGTCTCTCAGAACTTGTTTTTCTGGGTCCTGAATAAAGTTCATCGACCTATTGGGTCATTGACTCAGTTTATTTCTCTAAAAAGACTGTGCTCTGCCGTGGTAGCTAAGTAATAGGAAGTACATCTGAGTAATCAGAAGCGTCCCAAAGCAGAGTAATATCTCTAAATAGCTGTCCAGTTTCTTTTGTTCCCATGCCTGCATATATATGCTATTTGCCTGTTTGTTCTGAGTTTCTTCTTTTTTAAGTTTTCCTGAATCCAGTCTCACCAAAATCTGGAGTGGCTGTTACTAAGGGGAGAAAAGGACTGGTTTCTTATCAGAAGCCTCCCTCCTGCAGCTCTTTAACAAGTTGCTAAGAAGGCTCAGGAATTTACACCAAAAAAAAATCAAATCATCTCACAGTACATATGAGTGATCCCAGGCAGTTCCTGCCACCTGGGAAGTGGCCAAAATTATCAATAAACTCTAGACCTGTGTCAGGTCTAGAACTGTCCTTAGATCCATCAGGAGAAATACTGAGAAAATTAAGCTTTGCATATATGGACTCATTTGCAAATTCTCTGCTACACTTATTGAGATTTATTTTTTCCTGACCCTCATTTTCACCCTTTAAACTTCACTTCATCTGAGAAAGCTCTTTGGGAAGTAAAAGCTTAAGACCTTCAAAGTGCAGTTCACTGATCTTCCACTAATACTTTTTAATCCAGAAAGAAGTACCCAGACAAAAACAAACCACACATTAAATGAATACTTAGTGAAGTAATGTGGCACTCAGCCATACCGTTGCCAGCTGTGATCTCATTAAAGCTCCCAAGTTGAGTAGTGCTTGGCCTGATCAGTAATTGGAAAGGACATATCAGGAAAATCTCTCAAGATGTTGCAAAATTTTGTTTTGGTGATTCAGTAGATGGCACTTTTCCTTTTGGAACATATTATTCCATAGCTCAGCCCAATGCTACAAATAGAACTAACCAAATGCATTCACACACAGAGCATTAATTTGATGGTGCTGTTTTATTTTTACTGTTTATTGTTTCTGTGTAGTCACAAAAAGAGTTGGAAAATATGCAGGAAATGCCATCTAATTGTAAAATGTGTATGATTCACAAAAAGTTTATCATAAGAATTGCCCAAACTAGTCGAAAAAGAAATACAGTAAATTTAAATAATTATTAATTTATTCACTCCTAAGTCTCTTACTAGGATATGGGAGGCTATCAAAAAAAAAGAAAAAACTAGCCTCAAATACTTATTTATCTATGAGAAGCTCATACAGTGACACAAAACTTTAATACTTAGCTATATAGGACTATTCACAAAATGATTAGTTTTGAAATTATAGAAGCAGAACTGTATCCTACATATCTCAAATCATTAACATTTCAAATACATGACTTAGACGTTAATTTCCTGTTGCATATTGAAAGTATTTTGTTTGTTTTTGTACTGTTTGTCAAAGTTTAAAGTTGAATAAAGCCTTTCAATTCAAAGAACTTTATTTCAGATGTAATGTTTTATTACAAACATTTGCAACCTTTTCAAATAAAATTAAAGTGATTACCAAACAAAAGCTACATAAAAAAAACCAAACTCAATCATTATGAAAATGTCAAAGTGAATTCTTGTTTTCTATTCCTTTGAATTTTTCCCTGAAGGAAATGTTGTGTAACACTAATGCAAGGTAGTAAAGCATTGAAGTACCAAACACTGTATTAAAAAAAAAAAAAAAAAAAAAAAAAAAAAAGCAGACAAAGGGCTTGTGAGTTGGAAACTACTTTATAATATTCATGAAATCATCAAAATTAATCATAGATTAAATTAAAACAATGGGTTACAATATAGTAGGAAGTCACTTACCGAGCTTCACAATACTTGCTGAAGAAAGCTTTTGACCTTTCAGCATTTCTGTCTCAAAAGAATGTTGGCATCTGTTCTTATCTCTTTCCAATGTGAATACTATCCTCTATTTACCTCAATATGTCTTCTTTTCTTAATTTGTACATTGTTTGACAATTTTACTGAAAAAGCCATATTGTTTAAAAGCCAGATTAGAGTTGTGGTTCATTTTGGTAGAAACTGAAATAGAAAAAAGGCTCTGTCTTTTATTAAAAGGAGAGAAATTTAAAGCACATTTTGAAGTGCATGTAATTTAATGACATTTTTATTTTACTTCTCTAAAAATAACAGAAAAGTTTTTCCCTTAAAAAGAAACTCAGACTCACACAAAAGAAACAAGACACTTTTTGAATGAGGTTTGCTCATTTCAGAGCAGTAAATATATTGGAAAAAAAGATTAAGACAATGTCATAATTCACACCAAGTTCCTGTCTTACTACTTGTGACGGATATGCTCTTTTCCCAGCTCAACCTGACCTATACCTTACATGCAGCCCTGTTCAGTTGCTGACCACCAGTGATTTATCTAATCCTGGTAGGCGCCATCATTCTGATTTCTTCTCCCATTTAGACTCAACATAACAGTCCTGAAGGCTGCATCCCAAAGGGGAGGTAAGGCTAATACGCTAGCCAATGGTCCTCTGAAATGAAAGAATGACCATAAGTTAATCATCTTATACAATATATATGCAAACAGCCCAAGAGCCTCTTGAGCTCTCCTGGTATGGCAGCGGGCTGCACACCAGGATCTCCCCTTGAGCAGGGATGCCTCTCAGGGATACTCCTCGAAGTGGAGAGATCTCTTTCCACAACAGGTTTATGGTAAGTAAACATAACATGCTCTCTTTCTTTAACTTTACTTTGTAACTGTGCACAGAAACCCTTATTCATAAACCGTTGACCAGGTCTGGGACTAGGATTGGATCCAGCCTCACCCAGACTCCTCCCAGAAGGAGCCTAGAAAGCAAGGGACTCCATTCTGAACCTTGTGACCCAACGACAGAGTATCCCAAGATAATTTTGTATTATCATGAGCCTCCATGGAGTAAATAATAAGCGACCAAACCTTGTGAAATCATTGTCCATATTAATAAATCCTGTTATTATTTCTTTCATACAAGTGAAGTGCATTTTGTCACTCATCACTCACCCCCGCCACTGCTCTTTCCATGACACTACTCCAACATTTTTCTTCCAAATACTGTCTTATAATCTGACATATCATATGGATAGTATGTAACAAATCCTACTATGATTTAATCAGATATACAATCCACACATATATTTCTCATAAGGGCTTACCCATTATTAGAGATGGTATGAGATTGGTTATTTGTGTAACAGAAGTCCAAGTATGGGACTAAGACTTTAAGAAACAGAACATGCAATTTTGAGTGAACAATTGTGCTTTAAAAATAAGCAGGATTTTACAAAATTCAAAGCTATATGCATTAAATGTTGTTTGCAATGCATATAATCAGGATGGCAATAAAAGTCATTTTTCTTAGCTGGCAATTTCTTTAGTTCAGTGAAATTGGGAGTAAAAAGTCACTTAACTGTTTCGCCTAACTTAACAAATGTATAGAAGAATCTCTCTATTAAATAAGAATAAAATGACTCCCATGGGTAATTTGTGTTCTGTTTCCATCAATTTGCTCAGGATGAAGTGTCACACCAGTTAACTCTGTTCAAAGAATTATCCGTATCAGGTCTCTAGACTGGAGTGCCAACTCCCAAGATTTATTGCCTCTCATAGAGAAGAAAGAAATACTACCCACTTGGAAGACAAACTTGCTGAAACAAAGTCCTCTTTGAAGCACTAGTCTCCTGTTCGGTTCCCTTGGGCGAGCTGTAAAATATCCATTGCAAAAACACTGGTCTCTACCTGAGATATTCCCTAGGCACCACCTATTTTTTTTCTGCATCGAATTTCAGACTAGTGATATTTGTCACAAAGTACAGTAAGCTCTGAGAAATACACAAGAGAAAAGATTTAAATACTTTCTGCAATCTAGTCTGTAAACTATAGCACCTAGACAAATAAGTGAAACATCATATAAAATTATGCATATCAATTGTTTCTGTGCTTTTGTTCCTAATTTTTGCAGTCTTCACTGCAAAATTCAATGCAGAATTAATTACAGAGTTAGCGGGAGGACACTATAATATAGCATAAAATGTTCGGGATACAAGTACATAGAAGTGGTACTAACTTTCTGATGCAGATTGTAAATGGACTGTAACATTGTGTAAATCATTCCCTATACAATGTTTTGCTTCTACAATGAGTCACAGAAAGGTAAGCACAAGATAAAAAAATCCTACTAATTTTGTCAGGAAGAATGAGGCAACTGACCTGTATGCATACACATACCAGAAGCATTCAAAAATCTATTTGCTCACACAGTAAACACTAGAAGTTCAAGACCCATCCTTTTGTTGGAGAGAATTAACAAAAATAGCTCCCTTACTGCTAAGTCTTACAACATTACATATGAAAAAAAAAGAGGTCAGGATAGGAAAAAGATGACTCTATCTTACCATCTACTTTTCTCTCGCATATACCCATTTCAGACATTTTAAAATTCAGGAATAATGCAAGATCTTGTTTTGATTTTTTTCCTCTGTGCATATATTCTTTACAATTGTTTGGAAAGAGATGAAATGCCTTTTCTTTCATTTAAATTAGAAAAGCAAACAGGTAGCACTGGAAGGAGAATATTGGATGAAATGTTTCTAGAATAGTCTTTAGAAAATTGTTTATATTAGTCATTTATTATGCTTGTTTTTTAAAATCATTCACTGCAAGTTAATCTAATTCTGCTATTCTCTTATTTTATTTTATTTTATTTTATTTTACTTCTTAGCTGTTGGCTAAATAATTTGTACCTTTTTCTCCAGCTATCAGGAGCTATCTACAGAATATTTCCTGTAAAAGGGTATCCTTTTACCACTGGTATTCATTTTGGTAGTATATTATTGCAAACATCTGGAAAAAAAAGTTCTGTGGTTTCTTTCCTAAAGCATTTCAATCAGACCAGTCCAAGCAAGGTAAATGCATGATAGAACATGTGACCTAAATGTGGAAAAGGACTATGGAAAGATAAAATTCAATTTGCTGTTAGGAATTCAAGGGTAAAAGTTGCAGCTCTTTAATTTGTAGGCTTGCAGTAAATACATACAGTTCCTATTTTAAAACTCAATGCAGTTACTGTAATCAGAAAGCTATTTGTTCTGTCATATACAGTAAAGCAAATGTGAACATTTACACATGCAAGACATCCATTTTAGATTGGCATGTTATCTATTGACAAACGATGAATCTCTGCTGCTTCCTCCCATACTCTGCAGATTCAGATTCAAATTATATTACAAGTCATAGCACAAACTATGTGAAAGAAGCCAGAAACATAAGTGGGAAGGAGACATTACTCATTGATGAACATAAGAGTGGATTGTGCAAGTGCCAAGCAGTCCCTGAGGTATTGACTGTTCTGCAAGAAACAGCGTGAGAAATTGCCAGTTCTGTCCACACCTCACAGATCTGGGACCATCCTGTTAAAGATCTGAGCACTTGCAGGCTTCCAGAGGAATTTTCCATACTACAGGAAAATATTCCCATATTCAGTTTAGACTGCTTTATAAATGAAAAGGTGTATTCCTTCTTTTATTCAATGTTGCTAATTATTCTACAATAATTACTATTATTTGTTACTAGTATCCATCATAATTTATGGGGACATTGATGCTATTCCAGCATTTTTTTTTAACTAGTGTTTGCTACTAAACTAATTCCTTGCACATTCCTCAGTTTACCTGGAATCAGTCAAATCATCTCTAGCAGTCTCTCAATACCTATGACCTATCTTTAAAATGTCAGTTACACAGTGACACAGTGACATATAGTAGTGTGTACATTTTATCAAAATGTGTGTACATTAAAAGTGATGCCAGTTATTTTCCAGGAAGAAGGAGTTTCAGTGGATATCTGAATGTCTCATCCAGCAGTCATTCAAACCAAGAGGTCCTAGTTGTTTACCTCAGCTTTGAATTTGTTCCAGAGAAATTGCAGCTCTCTGCAGCTGCATTAGGAAAATACAGAATTCCCCTTCTGACTAAGTAAGTAATATTACTAATAGTAATCATAAGAATCAAGTTCTGTACTTGCCATTTGCTTCCTTGGTAATTACTGCTGGACAATTTTTAGTCACTGACTTAGAAAAAGGAGAAAGAGAAAAAAGAAGGCTCTAGAGCCTGTCCATTCCACATTGGGGTCCCAGAAGCAAGATATAAAAACAACTTGCAGAGCTGCAAGCTTTTCATGACCTAAAATACAAAATATTTTTAAGTAAAACAGGGGAGTAGTTCCCAATCTTTTTAGTAAGCATCAAGAAAAATTAGCAGCACTGAAGTGCTCATAGAAGGGCAGCTTCCTTTTGCTCTTTTGTTATGATTTTTTTAAAAACAACCAAAGTCTAGACATTAAACACTAGATTGGTAAGTGATATATTTAATCCAGAGAAATAATTTTTTGCATGTAGAGATAAAAATGGACTTGTCACTGTTATATTCTCAGAAAAGCACCCATAATTAAATCTGCAGTTAACTGACCGGATCCCTTTTTCCTCATTATTGTCACATCAACTCATATTACTTGAAGGCCTGACCCACAGTCTACAAACATTCATTGAAATATGTTAGTTTGAGATTAAATATCCACAAAATTGTTCTCTGATACCTTTTCAGTATGTCCCAACTTATCTTTTAACACAAAGATGCAAATATCACTAAGAAAGCCTCTGAGCCTCAGACTGTTAAGAAGAACGTATTTCTTAAAATCCCTAATATACGTTCTGTTTTTATGTAGTGTAACTCAGTACTACTGTAATTCAATAACAGACTCAGGATAATGGGTTAAAGGATCCTTGGACTTATAACTATGTCTCTGGTCCTGAGATTCAATCAATTACAATCACTGTAAATTCATATTTCTGAAAACTTCTAGCTGACATATAACTAAAACATTTTTTTGCTAAAATTGGCAAGTAGTATGTTAAGTAAATTTTCGTATAAATCTGCCATATTGCTATTATAAAGCATTCCCAATTTCAAATTTCCATTCCCAAATTTCAGTAACATTGCACCTATTCTAAGTTTGCTTGTAAAACCAACTTTTATATAAATGGTTGGACAGATAGATTGTATTTGTGGTCTGGGGATCCAAATCTGTAGTTGTTTCTTAGTCATTTGATCCTGTAAAAAGGATCTAGGTACAAAATTCAGGCACAAAAGAGAGATACATTTAGAAAGATAGGGTATACTTACTCAGTCCTGCTCAATAGAAGAGAAAATGTTACCCGAGTTCCATAGGTCCATCAGATGTCTTCTCTACAAATTCATAGAATGGAGGTGCTTAGATGTTGCTCTGTTCTCCCACCAAACTCCAATGTCTACATGGAAGGTCTTTTATTGCTGTGCAAACTGCATGAGGGCAGTTAGTTCATCAACTAGATGAACATAAGTACTTGAAGAACAAACATATAACTTGCACATTGGTTAAGATTTTTGATGCTTTTTGCAGCAAAAATGAGATATTTACAGTGGACGATTATTCGGGAAGTAGGGAAAAATGCATGCCCATTTGCAGAATCCTTTCCAAAGATAATTTATTCTGAAATGCCAACATTTTTATGAAACTTTTGCTTTTATGTGATGCCTTTTGAAGTTGGAAGACTTTCTGACTGCTTAAGGTCTGGTGTTGCTCAGCAGCAGTTTATTATATTTTAAACATTTTTTCTATGTCATAGATTCTAAGTCTTTACCTTGCCAACATAAGGTGTAAAGAAAATGAGCATAGATTGTATCATGCCAGATGAATATAAAAATCATCTCTTTGATTTGTCTTTTTCTTAGAACTTCATACACTTACAGGTGCAGAGGCAAGAAGCACAAATAGCATTACAAATACAGTGGCCAGAGTCAACTTTTATGGCTTTTTATGTTTCATTTGGGGGTGACTAAGCTTTGTTTTTCTGCAGCACTGCAAAAACCCAGCATCAGAAGGTTTAGTAATTCAGTTTCTATCTATTTTTTTTTCTTTTCCTTACAAAAGATACACATTAAGCCATCAAATTATGAACTTTTAATTGTCATGTTTACTGTTCCTTTTACTTAATACATATTAGAATATTAGCTATTATAACTACTCTTTAACCATTGGATTACTCCACATTGTCACTGTAATTCAACATTGAAGTAGGGATTACAGCCTAGATTTTGCACTCCTAGCAAGAAATTCTGAGTGAACAGGTCAACCACAAAAGCACTACACATCTATTTAACTGGTATTATCCAACTGAAAACTGAATTCTGAAAGCTTCAAGACAGCTCAGACTTCTCCCTCCACCAGTTCCCCAGTCTATCGAAAGTGTCCTTTGGACTTGTGAATAAGCCTTGTCTTGCAGAAGACAATTGTGAATTCCCATGAGACTGAGAATCAAGAAAGCACATATATTGCTACACTTATTATGCCCTGGGAACCTGGTCCATACATGAAGCCAAAGGCATTAGCAAAGAGTAGACATCTAATGATTCTAATTTCCTTCTCAGAGATTAGTCTTCTGACTATCCTTAAAAATGGACATTCATAATTATCACTTTTGCGAGTAAAGACCTTTAAGAGACAACAGACTCTAGATGCCATCACATTCAAGTCACATCTGACAGCATCAGTGGTGGCTGTGAAAAGCAGGGGAAAAGTTGAACTCTTGCTTCCCTATTAATGTCTCTTTTTTCTCATGTCTCTTTTTTATTTTATTTTATTTTTTTTTTGGCTGTTAGCCTCAGTGGTTGAAATCTTATCTTAATTTTTGGACTCAAAATGAATTTGTCTTTTAAAAGACTTGGCATTTTAAATTCATACCAGCAGAAAACCTCTTTCAAAAAATATCTAATCTTAAAGCTTTATAATTAGAGACGGGGCAATATAAAATTAAATACATATTCTGTACTTTTGTAGTTCATCAAACATCATTTCATGCACTGTGATTGAGAACAGTCTCAATAGTGAGAAGTCTATCAGTGCAATCAATATTCTTTTCTACTTGGATAACACTCAATGTGATAGGAAACATGCAAGGATCTAAACAAATAGACATCATTCATTCTCTTTTGGCTAATATCAAACTCTCTTACCTTCTTAAATGTTTTTTTCACTGAGATAAAAAATGGTAAATTCACAGGAAAATTATGTTTGTCCAATTATGTGGAAAGAGTGGTTTGCTTGGAACTACTTGCATGCTACTTTTTGGAATACGTCCATAGTGCTTATGTATTTACTCCAGCTGGCATTGTAACTTAGTCCTGCCATTGTCATGAGCTGAAAAGATTTACTCAGTAACTTCATAAACGTTTCTTACATCGAACACACTATCACTACGTCATCCAAAACTTACTCCAAAACTTACTTTATATTTTTGTTTCTTTAAAATTTGTTCTTATTCAAATGGAATTTTCATTCATTAAGTAGAAGAATAATAAACTTTGAGATTGTATGTCCATATGGTAATTATTCTTAAGATCTTTTATTGCACATTATCTTCAGTGTAGATGAGGTAACACATAATGAAAGAGAAAATCAAGATTGATCACAGGTATAAATTTTAATTTACAGTAAAAATTGAATTCATACACCCACAATGACTAAGCCATAATCTTTGACAGCCCTCTTGAATAAAACTATATACTTTAAACAAGAATTATTGGCAATCTGTGAGCTTGTTATATCAAATATTGAATTATAAACAGACTAAGTCATCTGAAATTGCAAAGCAGGTCACTGCCTTACTCCTGAATCCATAAAATCCATAAAATCATACTGCTATCTCCTCTTAATGTCCTTACAAATCTGGAATACTTTTCTCCTCAATGTCATGCCTACATGCTTTGGTCATATGTATATATATGGCCATATATAATGCCTATATATATATATATATATATATATATATGACCATATATAATGCCTTTTCTACCTAGAATAGAAAAAAGACAGGAGAGAAGACTGAACAACTATTACTAGCACTTTCTTTTCCCTATATCCTACATCCTATTCACAATCCATATCAAAGGATAGTGAAAAGAAGAATCTTAGAGCAAATTTTACTTGAAGTCCACATACGTGAACTGCAATTAAAATATGGAAATACCTCATATAAGCTGTGGTCCGTCACACACAGATCAAGTTGTAAATCAGTTCTCAGAGCAACAGAAGATTTTCAGAGAACAGTTGTACATTCGTCTAAATTCCTAATGATAAAGTTAACCAGGTATAGTGCTTTTGGACATACTCAGAAATGACAGATGTGATAGGGAATCAGTATCTGAGAAGATTTAGTTTTGCATATTTGTGGAAAATTCCTTACTCAAGTACATTATTCAGTGTCAGTGGTGGTAAAGTCTGGATTTCTAGCCATAAAGTCTCTCATGGATACACTTGTAGGCTGAACACAATATAAACCTAGTGCTTTTAGGGTGTAGATCAACTGTATCGAGTTAGTGATACAGCACATGCAATAGATTCAGCATTTGTCAGTCAGACCAATATAAGCATGTCCTTTTGCACATCCATGTATATGGCAATGACCAGTTTAGCCAATAACTAGCAGGCTTAGCCAGAAAAAGAAATAAAGCTGCCCATTCATTCCTGTACTTCTTTCATAAACATATGAGCTGTAAAGAGGCTGCAAATCAGAGAAATTGTTCAGTTAATGAGAGCTCAGAATCATAGAATCATTGTTTGGGAAAGAACTACAAGCCCATCAAGTCTAATCGTAAACCCTTCAATACCATACCTGCTTAGCCATGTCCTTAAGCATCTCATCTACAACAGTGCCAGGGATGGCTGGGCAGCCTGTTCTGATGCTTCACCACTCTTTCTGTCAGACATCTTGATTTGGGCATCATGAATCTCTTCCCACAATAGATTTTCGTCTGCTCTTTTTGCATGAAATATTGTTAGTATCATAACCTTGGAAGTCCAGTTCCAGCATATCAGCCATTTGAAGATTTCTGTGCTAGACTTATCCTAATGACTATAACATTTAGCTGATAGCAAGAACTCAGATAGGTTTATTATCCACCAGGCATGATCTTAACATGCTTATTCTGACAGTTTCAATGAACACAATACCCAAGGTATAATGAGACACTATACAGTGTGCATGGTTTTGCACTCTCCTTGTTTTGACTGAATTGTCAAAACTATTGCACCTTCATGACCCCTTACTACTACTCTTCTCAAAGCATGATATTTTGTAACTAAGTAGCAAATATTTAATAATAATGACTCCCTTGCTCTCTTTTGTCAGAACTGCATGCATTGCATCATCCTCTTAATGTATTCTTTATAAAAGATTCATCAGTGTGACGGATACACTCTTTTCCCAGCTCAACCTGACCTATACCTTACATGCAGCCCTGTTCAGTTGCTGACCACCAGCGATTTATCTAATCCTG
>JAUBOD010000601.1:3482606-3517040 GCA_032353885.1 Nothura maculosa | reverse complement strand
AATCATTATTATACTAATAAATCATATTGTTAGATCTCTATTTGAGTGGAGTACATATTTGTCACTCGCCCCGCCTTCCACTCGTTCCGCCACAATCAGTCACACGGTTTAGTTGATGTTTTAGCCACGCCTTTAGATGAACATACATATTAAACATTACTCCAGCAAGGCACAACAGTCACAGATGTGATTTGCACCATTGAATCTGGGAAGAGGCCAATAGCTGAAAATCAGCTGCCAGAGGAGTTCTAACTGCAGTTTGCTCTCCTGCCCACACATGGCCAGCAAGACAACTTGCACATACTACTGTGCAGGTGGAGGCTTCACACTCCTAATCTCTGAAACTTTGTGGAGATCACACTGTGCTTTTAGTCCTTTAAAACTGTTAAAACTTTCTGAATATGTAGTAGTAGCTATATTCATTATCTAGAGAGAAAATACAAGACTGAGATTTATGTATGTATCATGATTCAAGCATTTATTTGCACAGAATACTGTCACTCATGTTTAATATTAGAAATGTTCTTAATCAGCCAGAACTGGAATCCAGTCATCTTTTACAGACACCTGCCCTACTTGCTAAATAATACTGAATTTAAAGACATTCTTGGTTATCAGGCCAATAAAGTTTTTTTAGCAGGTAAAGTTAGCACGTAGCTTTGCTTTGTTAACATACTAAGCACAGTGTATAGCAATGAGATGTGTTAATTATCTTTCATGAAGATACATGAATAGTAGTTCTCTACCTTTCTAAAGACATTCTTATTTTCAACAGATGTAAGAACATTTAATGATTATTCATACTAAAATTTTATCTCCCCATATACCAATCATCCCCAGATACACCTCCTTACACCTCCATTTTCTACCATTTTACAGATTTTTAACAGGTAAAGTTAGTGCCTGAGCTTTTTAGGTCCTTGCCAGAAACCAGAGACAAAACTTGGTTTCTGCAGGAACTTCCTATAAGGACATGAAATTGTGGGTTAAAAAGTCACCTAACTCAAACTCAATAGCCAAAGACGGAGTGGTAGTAAGTGCCAGAAGCCACTGAATATGCTTGCAGTCTGGAGGAGTGGATTTGAAGGTTCACACTGGATTCTCTTATTACAAACAGCAGCTGGGAGGTTGCAGATAGGCCCTTCAGTGCAAATTTGTTGAGGGTTCTTCAGGATGCAAAACATTTAAAGCAGGAGAGGATGATACACTAGACACTAGCACACGCCCCAGAAGACAGACAAGGATTTAAGTATCCTTGGGCACAGAGAACATATTACTGAAAGAAACACTTAATGTCCTAGGTGAATGAACAGCTTGCACTGTGCCTTTCAGGAGAAGTCTGGATTTTGAATTTCTTTTGGAGAGGCTTAGCCTGAAGAAAATTGCTGAATTTTTAGAGATATATAGGGCTGAAGACTATGTATCTCATTATCTAGCAAAAGAATTGTTGAGGATTGGCTCTGCAAATATTTACCTGCTCTCAAATATGCAATTAGGAGTTTAAAACAGAACCAAAAACAGTGATTTCTATAGCAGAATTAGGAATATCTGATTAATTTTTGCAAGCTGAAGTTCTGGGGGTTTTTTAATTAATTTTTTTTTTTTTTTTCAGATCTACTCCTGAGTTTCCACTTCCTATTTTAACAAGTGCTCATTCATCTAAAAGTGAACTTTTTATATCTAGGTTCTTATTTTCAGATCATCTAATGTTGTTTACAGATACGGAATACTTTTAAACTATATTTAAATAGATATTCTGCAATTTTAAATAGTTAAATTTTAAGCCTGTTTAAAACAAAGCATTAAAGTAATACTTTAAAAGCTGTATAATGCCATGAATACCAAAGGAATTTAGCTTGTTAATTCTTGGATTAAAAAGGCAGGTATTTCGCATTGGAAAGCCACAGGATTTCCATCTTCCTGAGGTTAACGTACACGCAAGTGGTAGTGTATAATGTATTTATATTAGTTGACTTAAACCTCAGTAAAATGAGTATATTCCTTGTAACTATATACACTTCAATAAACAAGGAATGTATTCCCTTGTCACAAAATAGTGGGTTCTAATAACTCTTGCTTTCTTAAGTCACACTTACGATGACTGAAACTATCTTATTTGAACAAAAGAGCAGTAGAAATGAATTTAAGAACACATTTGGTTTCACATATGTTTGCAATAAAACTGTTGTTTTAAATGATTTAATTAGAACAGTTTGTCATACTTACTGGAAATCAGCAGAATCGTATCACTGCAACTACACAAATCAGAGAGGGAGCTAAAGGATTGGGAAAGAAAGGAAGGAGGGCAAATGTCCTAAGATTCCTAAAGAATTAATCATTTTCAGAGAAAGAAAAGAAAAGAAAAGCTCGTCCAAAATCTCTACATTCACCTCCAGTCACACACACATCTTTATGTGTGACCACAAGATTTTGTGCAATTACTAGTTTTTTAACTGCCTTTTTTTTTTTTCCACAATGTTTTTAACATGTTAATGTTTTATCTGAGAGGGGAACTGCAAATGTTTTCTAAAATGTGTTTCACCCATTTCATGACATCTTCAACAAATGTGTTTCCAGCTAGGTTATGTATCCCACCATGACACCAGACAAAGCAAAGGGAAATCCTCCTGCCACAACTTCTAGTTTTCTCCATGGGATTTTCCACTTAGTGGCTCTAACTCCTGGTTGGTCTCTTCAGAAATCCTTTTAACATATTATGGCAGAAGAGTTGCTGGAAACAAGATGGCATAGAAACCATCAGCTAGGAAGCTCAGCAGAAGCTTATGGAATTCAAATGGAAAGAATTTGCAGTAATTTCTGCAGCTGCCTCTGGAGCAGGTCTTTCAGTCCTAATCTTTTTGCATGGTCTGACCTGAACACTTTACACACTCACTTTCTTCCCTAACCAGCAGCTTGCCCAGTGAAAAATTTCAACAGCCTAATTTATTCTCTCGACTGGCTCAATAATATTTATTGGAAGGCTTCTTGCCACATGACTCTACTTTTCTCCGTCAAGTACTTTCTGTAATCTCAGGGTTGGTCCAACAGAGCTGAGCTTCTTCAGATAACCCCACCTAGATACATCCCTTCCATTTTAACTTTAGTTTCACATAATTGTAGGACACGACTACTATGTGACTCAGTTTTCCACCAAATCAAATACATTCATATTTTCCTTGCCTTTTCTTCAATTGAAAGGATACCTTTCTTTAACTCAGTTCCCAGCAGGAGCAGCTTCAAAATTCCAGAGCAACCTTGCCAGGTTGTACTTCAGTCAGCACTGTGCCTCTCAAAAGCTCCATCCCGTTACCAGCACCTCACATAAAACCTAAAGTGTTTGTTTTTTGACAATGTATGTTTGTCAGAAATAGCATGAGCATAATGTGGAGACTTAGTCAGACTGATGAGGAGATATTGCTTATTACCTCAAAGCATTTTAAACATGAATGGCTAACATACATTTATGCAAGGTCAGATTTAAAAGATACTTAGGTATTTTAAAAAGCAGTAGATGTTTCAAGAGCTATTCACGTATGTTCAGGACCTCTCCATAGTCTGAGCAATTAGGCAGGCAAGTAGATTGCAAGCTTGAGTAAACAAGGATTATCAGTAAGAAGATAATTTCTCATACTTTCCTACCAGACACTATTTTATTTTTCAGTAAAAGAAAGAAAAAAAGGCAGAATTTTTCTTGGGAGGAGAGAGAAATAATTGTCAGAAAAATTTCACTCATATATACCTTGCTTCCTTTATGCCTTATGCTTACTTATGCCTTCTAATTTTAAACCCAGTTTACTTTATCACACAGATGTTTATGGTAATCCATATTTTGATTTTATTTTGATATCATTAAGATTATATAACAATATACATATGTATATATACAATGTATATATAACAATATACAAAAGTAGCAACAATTTGGAGTCATATGTACCAATGTTATGAATAAAATCTTCACAGTCAAATTGAAAGAACAAAAATTAAATCAGAAAAAGAACAGTGAATATAAACCTCTTTCTCATTTGTTTTATATCAGAAATGGAAGGTTTTATGATCCTTTGGTTAAAGGTAAACATTTAACATAATTCTCAGAATTTGCACTGAGTCTGAATCACAGATGGAGTGAAATAGAGAGCTCTTGTCTCTGTCTCATTTACATATGTGCTTGTTCAAACAGAAAATACAGTTAAAAAAAGTCTGTAGTATGGCTTTCTCCCTTCAGCATAGTCTTTAGAATTAAACACTTCTGTGCTGAGAAGACACTGTTGTTACTGTTCTTCTCTTCTGTCTTATAGTCCAAACGCTATTGAAAACAAACAATAAACAAACAAGTAAACAAACAAAAAGGTGAAAGCTAAAGCTAGAAGCTTACTTTGATTTTTATAGCCTCCAGAGATAGAAGAATTATATTAGAATTTAAGTGGTGGAGAGCGCTGGCAAGATTAAATCTTATCTAAAAAGAAAATGTTCAGAAGAAAAATACTTATGAAGTTATAAAAAAGGACACACGCACACAAACCATATTCGGAATAAGATTTGAATTCAAGGTTCTCAAATGCAGCCGAGCTTTCAAGTTTTTGTTTTTTTTTTTTTATCTTTACAAGATGTATATGATTCCAAGTGAATTATCTGCTTTCCCCAAATCTGGCTTTGGAGAGTAGGGAGTAGGCAACTTTTGCCCCATTGTCAGTTATGAAAAAGGCAAACAGCATAACTCTGTTAGGGAAGACATGATTTAAAATAGAAAGCAGTGCTCATTTACTCGAGTCTTAGTAATGAATAGGGAATTTATAGAAAACAGGGAGAAAAATATGGTTGGTTGTGTGTTAACATGTTATGTACTGTATCTGCTATAGTTAATTTTTTAATAAATACAGGAATGCTGCTGAAAATGTTCCAGGTAAGGCATCTGGACAAAGGTGACTTTTTTTCTGGAGATGCAGTCATGTTCAGTACATTTCAAGTACATGCATCTCTAAGGACACTAAGGATTACTCAGCAAGTGGCCCAGCAGGATCAGAGACTAAATGTGGCTATAGGAGCTACTTGTACAGTTAGAGAATGAGATGCCTATTCTCTTGACCCAGAATTATATGTACATATTGACAAAGTTAGGATGAATTTTAACTTCTCCAAGTTTGCTTATTTGCTTGGTTTATTTTTTTTCACTTGATGTTGGCCAGTGTTAGTATGTAACCAGAATGAACTCTTCATAAGCTATGTCAACATAAAGCACACATCAACTATGAGGTCCATGAAATACAGAAGATGCTTCAGTGATTTAAAGGATGTGAGTACTTTCTTCTTGTGTATTATGGTCTTTGAGAATCAGAGTTTAAAAAAAGGTGGAAACATGATGTTACTAATACTTTAGATGTGTGCCTAGCTGAATAATAACAAAATATAAATAAACAAAAAATCAGGCAACCTATTGTGTCCAACTTGATTATATATATCTGCTCCAATAATATCCACCTCAAAAACACACACACACAAATTATTATCCAGTGACCTGTCAATCCAGTATTCAAACATCTATTTATTCCCTATTACATGCTAACAGTCTTACTGAAATGTAAGCCTAAATATATTAGAAAATATATCTCACTGTTGAATATTAATAATTTAGTATATTAATTATTGTTGAATATTAATCCGCCTCTGTTGGTGGGGGATTTTTGCTTATAAGGTTGGTTTTTTTTGAGAGGAATCAAGATGTTGACACTTCAGAGACTGGCCATGGGATGGATTTTTATGTCTTTTCGAAATCGGGGTTTTTTTTCTTTGCTTGCTGTAGAAAGCTTCAATCAATCATTGGCATTTAGCCAAGAAACTCTGCCCTTAGAAGAAAGTGCTCAGGCACCTGTTGCTGAGATGGATGATAAGCTGGAAGTCACTTCAGACTAAGCAAGGAAGCAGAACAAGTTCAATTCATTATGATCATCTTCGGTGAGCTAAAAAATGCTTAGCCTCTGAATAAAATAATAGGCAAGGCACCATATTAATCTTGGGTCAAATATATATTCAGCTAAGGAATGAAGGTCTTGTAGTAAACAGATTTTGGAGTACTTATTGTTTGTGCAGAGCTTTAATTAACTATTTAATTACCTGATAGGACAAGAAAAAAAAATGAAAGAGAAGGAAGGCAGAACTAGATACATATCTTTTAGACAGATGCCTAGAGCAGAATCTTATGGAGATGTTGGAAAAAATAAATCACTTTATAGCAGAATTAAATCTAATAATTCTTTTCTAAGTTCTCAAATCTGTAAGACATGATAAAGAGAAAATCTTTAAAAATAACCCAGATTTTTTTCTTGCTTTCCAAACATATCCCAAAAAACCTCATCTCCCAAGAAATATTCTGCAGGAAGTTGTCCCTTTCCTGTCACAATGAGCCAGATTGCCACCAAGAGTGTTGAAACTTTACATTTAACAGTGATGAAGAAGATAATTAGGCTATCTTCCAGTGATTTTTTGATGGCTATGCAAAAATATAACCAGTCTTCTCAAAATTAAACAACAAGTACTTAAAAGAAAATTATGCCTCTGACTCTTCACTCAGCTTGTGCTCTCTGCATTACTAAATGGGAAACTTTAGTCTTCACAGCCCACGACATGGAAAGTGCTATGAAAATATGAAATATTGCAGCTCTGTAGTGTTTAAAAAAAGATTTATCAAGGTTATGAATCATCCCCAGCACCTGTCTTCATTGCTTTGACGATGTATTTCAGTTATACGATTGAGTTATGGCAAGCAGCATTCTGTAGCATACAAATCTTTCTTTGATGGATTGGATAAAACTAACAAATAGTTACAGGGTAAAGACATTATCTCAACCCATAGGCAGATGAAGGTTTCATGCAAACTGCAAAAATCTATCAGACAAAGCATCTGGCACTCTTTTCCAGAAAATGTCAGAAGTTTTTCTGTGAAATATTTTTTGCTGGAAAGATGATAGTTTCATTGGAACTTTTTTTTTTTTTTTTTCCGACAGGAACAGGACAACTTAGTTTTAGTCTGAGTCACAGTTTGGATAAAAAAACATTTTTAAGCCACTGCAAAACTATTATTGTTGGCTATCTAGGGCAGGGAGTCCCCTGTCTTCCCATCACAAGGATGGTAATATATAATTTCAGGATGTTCAAATCGGTTGATAAAGACAAAGAGGGGGGTCATTTCCTTTCTTCAGGAATCAAGTCAGACATGCAATTTGTCTTCACACGGCAATGAAGATACTCAAAGAAAAGCAGACATAATATCTCAGCTGTTAGCAGTGTATAGTTCCACAAGGATATGAATCATGAAGAGGAACACACCATGTTATATCCTGGAAGAGAAAGCATGGAGAGACCCATTATCAAAGTTGATGTATTCTACAAGAGGACAGAAATCTTTGAGCATCAGGAGTTACTGAAGGGATTTTAGTGCCTACATCTAAAGTACATTTATTATATTCAGCCTTAATCTAAGCAGATCCCTGCTAATGTTGTATTTAAATAACACAGCGGATAGTCAGCTCATACCCTACAGATCTGAACACAAGGCATGAAGCAGAGACATAGAAATCTATCTGTGCACATACTTTTAAAAATCAGCTAAATTCAACTTTAGCATGTAGTATTTGATGAAATTAATTTATTTTTTTTAATCCCTGGAAGAAGTCACAGGGATTAAAGTCCATGTCACGGAAGTCCATGTCACAGGAAAATCATCTTGAGGTATATTATCAATGTGTCTATATAGTAGTAATCTAACATGTCCAGCTTCAATCCTTGAGGCATTATAATTGTCCTTGCAGAATTCAAGATGCTGCAAGAGTTCACTCCAGATACTTTTTTTGCAACAATTGGTAGTACAGGATATTGCACACAAGCCAGAGAGCTAAGATTTTTAAAAAAAGATTTGGGGTCAGATCTTCCATGAAGCTCAATTTTATAACTCTACTTGAAAACACGATCAGAGAATGGCACCAGCCACACATTAGACCATGTGGATGCTCATGGTACTTGTTCAACACATTTGATTGACGTGCTCTTCAAGATACAAAGAAGAAAGGAGTGCACAATTCCAAGTTCTGCAGCTAGTCCATGTCCCATGAGCTTTGCCTGAGATTTTTAAACATATTAGGCTGCATTCAGAGAACCCATATTTATGGGACATTCACCGAACGTTATGCCCCCTTTTACAAAAGAACACAACCTCACTGCTGTGTTTTTTAAACAAATGTAAGCTATCCTTGGCTGTCTTGTCCTCAAGCATTGATTACAGCAGTGACTGAAATGTAAAAGAAACAAATGAAGTGTTTTGATAGTCATTTATGCCTTCTACTCTTAGTGCAAAAGTCCTTAAGCTTGCTCTATAGGAAGCAAAACATTTTATTACAGTCAGCTAAACATAATTCTTTTACTCTCCATATTAGATGATAAAACACTCTAAGTGATTGGTATTTGAGGAATGTAGGAAGACATCCATACCTTATCTATCTACTCATTTTATCTTTCTTTTTTCATCTTAGTGAAAAAACCCACAACTTGTTAAAGCATTAAAATTATATTTACTTAATAGACTTAAAAAAAAATCTCCTAAGTAAAATATTATTGAGTCTATGATACTAAATGGAATTAGCTCTCTATTTTTGTAAATCATAAGATGACAGACTTAGAGTGAAAATCTCTTCTGGGGATTATGAAATGTATCTCACAGTTTAGTAGGATTAAACAAAATGTGGTTATAAGGTTGTTTGGAAGACTTCCAAGTATATTTGAAGAGATTGCAATTCCTGCATTTTCAGAGCTTTTATACGTCCTCATAGAGGATGTTTACCAAGAAAGAAAGCAGACATAACTCCACTATTAAATCTAACTGAAGGAAATATGCAAATACGAAGAAAGAAATGTGGTTTCAGCCACATTAAAAATAGCTTAAAATTTGACACTGTGTAGAATCACAAATGACTTTTAAAAATCAACTTCATCTTTTTATAATCCAAAGCTCAATCAGCAGCAGTGAATTTTAGCACTTTAAACATATTCCTTTTTGGTTTCCATAACAATGTCTAGAATTCATTGAGTTTTTCCAAAGTATGTCATACTATCTCTCAAATACATGCTGTAAACACTTGGAAAGGTATATGTGAGAGGAGCAGGAATCAGTAACACTAGGATAACAATGATATTTTTAAACAAACCAAGTATCAGCTTTCAGCTTCTGAAAGCTGCCGTGGACTAGTTAGGAACAACCACAACCACAACAACATTTCAATCATTTTAGGAATACATTCAGAAATTATTAGGATAATCATTCTGGAAATTTTTGAAAACAATGTAAACAGGAAGATTAAAGTTGGAAGATAGACCTGACCTAAGGAGAGAAGAGTGAAGCTTCTAAACAGTCACTTGTTTGGAATTTGAGTAGTCTTCCAAGGAGAGTTTCTTTAACTGCTTGAATTTATACAATATCTATTGTGTATTCTGTAGGCACAAAATTAAATTACATAAACTATTTGGAAAGACTACTTATTTGAAAAGGAAAGTTGAAATCACAACTTCACAAGGTTCATTCACATACTACAGCATTGCCAGCCTAAGTGATGAATGGGGAAGTGGTGAATGTTGTATGCTTTTTTAGGTGAATATGTACTTGCATATAAATATTTATAAATACTAGTAAATAAATGGTAGATAGGAATATATATTTTAATACACATTTTCTAGAATCAACAAAATTCCTTGCTAGGTACTCAGAATCATTTCTAATACTCCTCAAGCATGTTAAGATTTATGTCTACAATCTTGTCTCTGGTGCAACCTTTATAGGCAGGCAGCATTTCAGATAACAGAAACCCCAATAAGAGAAGTCCACTTTATCACTACCTAATTCAGTGGTTGATAGGATTTTGAATAGTATGAAAACCTGAATTTTGTAAAAATTTTCCCTTGGACTATTTTCCCTTGGTATCTTTATCAGCAATTTCAGTGGCCATATTGACCAAATAATCTAAATTTTAAATCCAAGTCGTTGCCTTTTTGCTCCTCTTTGTGAAACAAAATAACATTTTTTTGTCTATGACTAGAGTCATATGGCAAAAGAGTATTTACCTTAGCTCTTTTAACAGCCAGTATCTTTCCCTTCTGCTCACTGCAAATATGTTTTATTCAAAAAAATCATTATATATAGTTGTAATATCCCCTGTCATTCTTCACTTTTTTTAGTCTTTTGTCCTTCACCTTTTTTAACGACTTCCCTTTCCAGATTGTTCATATTACTTAAAAGCCTTCTGCTTATAGCTTACACCAACTTTTAACATCCTCCTAAGCACATTGGCCTCTTTTTTCCATTTTCCTGTTTAGTTTGTAAATAATTAATTTCTGAATATTTTCTTTCTCCAAAAGATTTTCTGTATTTTCCAGTGTTATTCTAGCAACTTTACAGACATTAAAGGATTTATAATTTAGTGTCCTCGACATGAAAGTGAAAAATGTCTTTTTTTCAGCTTTCAAGAGTACCTTTTCATTGATATTAATCTGTATTATTTTATATGTAACCACTTTCATCTTTCTGATCCTACAGTAGATGCTCCCAGAACTCAAGGTTAATGAATTGGATTATTTGCTGAGATTACAGCAATCTAAAATTGCTGTCACTTAAGACACTGGAAAATAAATCTAAACAAGCAACCCTAAATTACACATCCCTTTACTTTGGTAATATTGAGATTATGACCACAGCATTTTGCTATACTCAACTGGAAGAATTTCAACAAATTCACTGGAATTAGTTCAAGAAAAGCAACATATAGGGTGTTTTGGTTTTTTGTTTGGGACTTGGACAACAAAATGTTCAAGGAGGCTCTTTAATACAGTAATCTGACAAGTCCTATGTGCCCTATATGTGGTTTCTGCCAATCCCTGCTGTGAAATTAGTGGTGGTCTCTTTTCTGGCCAGCTAATTACCAAAGTCTGTTTTTTGCCATGTAAGTGCTGTCACAACATTGTCTGTGCATTTAGTTTTTGTGGGAGTAGAATTTTTGTGACACTTTGTGTGTGTGTAATTCAGTTTTAAGGACTAATCTTTCAAAATTAGGATATGCTATAGGTTAAAGATGAAAGAAAGCATAGATTTAATTTCCTGGTGCAATTGTTAAGTTCACCACACATTTTATATTTTGTTATGTACAAAATAGAAACTATAGAAATAAAACTTGTAATTTGTGAATTACTCTTGCCTCTATTATTTACATGGATATAAATTGTTTTGCTGACAATAAGGGGACTCAGGGGAGTCTGTACATTATTTGGAGATTCTGTACATTATCATTTTGTGCTTTAATTTCACATTAAGTAATAGATGTCATTTTGAACTAATATCCAGAGTTATAGTTAGCATATTTTAAACTTCTTGTTAACTATTTAGACAGAATTTTTGATCATAGCAAAGCACCCCGAGTGTTTCTTATTATACTTCAGTGAACTTCACTTTAGTTTTGGACCCGAGAAATGTCAATACCCCAAACTGCTATGTCATTATTAATTTTCACAGTGAATTTGGGAAAATTTGGGAGTTTCCAGTTGAGTTTATTGGAGAAGAGCTTGAGTAAATTATTTGATTAGTCATAAAGAGCAGGTACTATCACTGTAACAAACCAACATTACTTGCATCAGTCTTAAAAATTATTTGTGGATGTTTTTGAAGAATGAATATAGCACTTGCTAAGAAAGGCAGTAGCAAATATAGATACCGTTCCAGAGCTATATTGCAAAACTTTATACCAAAAAAATGCAGAGACAAGTATCAGAGTTTTGAGGAAAATGCTCTGAGTACACCCACCACACATAAACACATCAGTAACAGAGTGTAAATTAGCCACTGGAATATAACAACTCTAATATATGTTCTGAGAAGGCAATCAGAAAGCAACAGCTTTGATGGACAAACCAATTGTTTACACATTTTTACGTTACATATATTACTCCATGACATAAATGCATTTGCATGATAAAAGATCAATAAGTGTATTAATAAAGACATGTATTTACTGAGTGCATGCTGCTATTCTGCTTGCAGAGAAGCAGAAATTTTATTAAGTGTATCTGTTCTCCTTTGATAGCTGCACTAGTTTCAAAGATTTTCTGGGGTATCAATATAAGATATTTCCCTAAATTACGCACATAGACACACGCGCGCGCGCACACACACACACACACACACACACACACACACAATATTTATGAGGGGTTAATTATTAAATACATACATAATTATCATATACATATTAAATTTTGCATGATATGCAAAACACACCAGTTCTGCATATTCACAAAATAACTTACACACCTAAGTATACATAGTATACACTTTAAATGGCATGAACTGCTTTATGAGGATAAATCTGATTTTAGGAGCTAAACTTAATCCTTATTTTGGAACAAAACAGGCAAAAAATGAGGCAAAATTGATGCTCTAGTAATACAGTAAGGCTTCTCCAACAGTTCAAACCCTTCATCTCCTCCTTCCTTTTCAGTGACTAACAAATATGTTAGCTGTGAAAACTGATGATGCTCTGAAGCAAGGAGCTGTTTAAAAACAAACAAGAAAATACAACTCTCTCCAGCATTCAAAAAAAAAAAGGAAATCAGAGGTCATTAGAGAAAGCAGATTAATCAGCATCCTAATGTGGAAAGAGATGTGCCACAGTTGGAGGGCAAAAGTCATTACATATGAGGAACCCAAACTGTCAGAAAGAAAAAACATAATGAAAGCAACACATCTAATACCACACTCTTGCTACAAAAATAATCTTATCTGATTTGCATTTGGAGAACAGTTTAGACACCTAGAATCATCATCTCGTAGCACTATATCAATGTCATCATTGGTGAAGCTCTCACTCTCTAACACATGAAGCCCCCCATACTGACACAGAGATTATCCTGCTATGGCATAGCTAGCAGTGACAGCCGCAAACTTCTTTTGCACCTGCTTCTCTGAAACACCTCTGAAACTCTCAGACAGCTTGGCTGGTGCACAGGAAAAAAAAATCTGCTTGAAAAAAATCTCTTTCAGTTATTGACTGGCAAAAAAAAAAAAAGAAAGGTCTTTCTTAGAAGAGAAAGTAACATGTGGCAAGAAATCTCCAAACAGTTAAAGAAAAATTTTTAGTAATGGGCAACTTCCTCTTAATTAAAACTTGCCTCCCTGTCTCATTAAACTCATCAGGGTCAAAGAGTTCAATAATCCTTTTGGCTATAAACAACCTCTAAGTTTTCATTTCATTTCATTCATTTTCAAATAAGGAAGCTGTCAGAAATGACCATAATCCTATAAATTGTGCTTTATTTCCCTCCAACTTATCCAAAGTAAGCCAGACTTCTATCCTTCAAAATTATAGCACTCAAACATGTTGTTATGAATGGATGGAAAATTCTCCAGGTCTGATGCATGAACAGCTGCTATTTGCATCAGACTCGAAAGTCCTATGCTCTCTGCTTAGCAGCACACAATACTATGTAGTCCTTCTATTTCCTATAGGTTAAAACTAAGGGGCAGGTAAAACTGTGTATTACAAGTTTAAACTCCAAGGTTTAAATAAGATTAAAACAATCCAATAAGATCTCCCACCCCTAAAACCACACAACTCTCTCACTTTCTTCAAATACTGCCTACTTTTCTTGTTATCAAGAAAAAATGCAATATCTAATCTTGAGTGAGAATGAATTTTTTTCCTAATAACTGAGTAATCAAAAAAAAAAGTGTGTAACTCTTAGTAAAATCACCCAGAAAACTATTTAGCCTTTTAATTTATTTATATTTTCAAAACTTGTCAATGGAAGTATCAATCTTCCATTGATACCAAAATCCTCCTAAAATTATCTAATGGGCCTTACTCTAAGATATGGAAAAAAAAAACACTAGTGTTTATATCTTCAGTGATGGATACTGCTGAACTACCAAAGCCAGATATGATCAAATACCTTATCAGAAAAAAACAAGGCCAAGTGCAACATCTCACAACTCCCATTTCAGAATGGGAGTTAGGCCCAAGCTCAGCAATTGATAGGGTAATTGAATAGGACAGAATAGGTCATTTTCTTTCCTGTCAACGTCAAGACTCCTAAATCAAAACTTAATTCAATGCTATTTTGCAGATTCTTAGGTGGACTTCTCTCTGGAGAAGAGAAGGCTGAGAGGGGACCTGATCAGTGTCTATAAATACCTCAAGGGAGGCAGTGAGGAGGATGGGGTTGGCCTCTTTTCAGTAGTGGACAGTGACAGGACTAGAGGAAATGGCTGCAAGCTGAGGCACCAAAAGTTCCACAGGAACTTCAGGAAGCATTTCCTCACTGTGAGGGTGACAGACCCCTGGAACAGGCTGCCCAGAGAGGTTGTGGAGTCTCCTTCTTTGGAGATCTTTAAAACCCCCTTGGATTGGGGTTGGACTAGATGACCTCTAAGGTCCCTTCCAACCTTACGTAGTCTATGATTCTATGACTTCGATTTCAGGTTCCTTACTCTTAAGACAGTCAGATGACTGGTGTAGGTTCCAGAAAAATACAATACAAGAAATATAGAAATAAAACAGAAATAAAAATAGAAGCTAAATATCTTTTCAATTTGGGGAAACCTTTCTAAAACCTTTGCCTTTAATCCATTCAAGAGCCTTTACTCTTAAACTAATTGGTTAACATTTCAAATGCTGGGATAATCATAGGTATGAAATATGTATACAACTTCCAAATTGCTTGTAGCTGAAACAAACTTCTAGGTTAATAAACAAATACAAACAAAATCTCCAGTTCCGAGTCTCCATAAACAGGGTCAATTTCAGAGTGTTGCAATGTAAAAAACTGTCTTAAAAAAAAAAAAGCTTGGATTCACTGTTTGTTTATAAATGGATTATAAAAACAAACTGAAGTGTAATTATCAGCAGCAATAAAATAATGGCCACTGTAGGAGTCCGTTAGTGAATTACCAGGGAAAAGACCAGCATACAGGCACTTCACACGGATACTATAGACTCTATAGTGTATATCTCAGATACAATAGTTAGGCAAATTGGAAATACATAGCTAAGTATGAACATTACTTATGAAATTTTCCAGAGATGACATGTACTTATAATATAAAAGGCCAGCCCCCATCTCAGAAGAGTCAAAACTGAACATAAAAATCAAAGTCTGTACTTATCTAGATGTAGCATACACAACTGAGGGAGACAAAGCCTACTGATAAGAGTAAAAACAGAAGATACTTGCAGCACTTCCAATTGGTATTTTTATGTACACCAGGAAAAAGCAATTAGTTCCTTTTCTAACCATTCTCAGCTGCAACAGTGTATCCATTACTGCACACACGTACACACATGCCAGAATATAAATCTTTGCAGCAGCATGACAAGTATCTTTATTTTTAAATGAACTGAGAGAGCAATTACATGAAATGCTGGAAGAATGCATATAACATTTTCTGGGGTCTTCACTATCAGTTGCTTGCTGGAAACTAATACGCAAAACAAGGCTTTTCTTTAATGTATTTTTTAAAAAAATTATTTTGTACCATAACATTTCCAGCCTCTTGTTTCAAGGCTGAAGGGATTTCTTTTCAGAGCTCTTGTTTTTGAATTTCTACATACATAGTCTAACTGCACAGCTCTGTGAGTAGTTAGATTCTTTGCACTACAGTAGAGTGCCCGAGTGGAGTAGTTAAATACAATCATGCACTTGCAAAACCTTCAAAGTCAAGACATAAATCAACATTGTAATATTCCTGGAAATTAATATCAGGGAGCACCAAATAAGGTACTATATGTCAGGGTCTGTGATTTTGCATTCATAAATATTCGTAGTTCTGAATTCATTTTATTCTTTAGCTACATCAGTAAAACCCTGTTAATTTGAAATGGGACTTAGAGTGCACAGTGAAACAGAAGTGATTCATTTACTTGAACAGTCCACTAAAGAGAAATAATACATTTTATTCCAAACAACATTATTATTAAGGAAAAAAATATTAATTTATTTCTCAAAGGAAAAAATATTTATTTCACAAAATTAATTATTTCACAGAATCAATCTTCAGAATATTCTTTTAAAGCATGCCGTTGTGTTACTTGTGTTCTTGTAGTGCTGTACAAACAGGAGTTCTGATTGTCTGGGAATTTTTTAAGTATAAAAGAGGATTTAAGAATCCTTAATGTTTTTTTCACTAGATCTAAGAATCCTTAATGGCTTTTTCACTAAGATGTTTCCAATGGGTAAATTTGAACATGGAAGAAAGTGGGAAGAGGCTCAAAAAGGAGAGAAAGGATATGATATTATAGGCTAAGAGAGATGGTAAGAGGGATTGTGGACGAAAATGGAAGGGAAAAGCTGGTGCTGATGATCAAAATATATGCTGATATAGATGCTGATGATCAAAAGCAAAGACAAGTAGAAAACGCCAATGAAATAGATAATTACAGAGTGAAAACAAAATGCTAAGAAACTATTTCTTACAGCAGAATTCTGAGTCATATAAGCAAAGCCACAGAAGCCTGGAGGAGAGATTTAGCCATATGACTGCTTGGGAAAGAATTATCCATAACACCTACATCTTTAGTTGTAATATTCATGGAAACATCAGGATTTTAAGCATATTCCAGATCTGAGGAATTTAGAAACTGAAGAGGAAGATGACAACCACTTTGTGGGCCTGAGTGATTGGCATACTGGTAGTACTGTCAATAGCAATCAGAAAAGAGAGAGTGAGAAAGATATTTTAAATTAGATAATAGGAGAAGAGAAGGAAAGAGGTTGATCTGCAAGTTGTCATAGAGATATTCACTAAATTCAGGCTTATGGATGTAATCAAATTTAGAAAGAAAATTTAAGGGATTTACCTGAAGAACTATGGCAATGCCTTCCAATGCTGTATAGCTGCAAGGACCAGTTGCAGCAAATGGAAAAAAGATCAGTAGACAACAGAGTAATGGAAACCAGTAGAGGACAAGATTTTAAGAGAAAGAGCACAAAATACTTTGGATGAAGAGTAAAGTGGTTTTGCAACTCAGGGCAAGCAGTTTTAAAAACAATACAAGACACCAATTGAAGAAGTTTTAAAATGGAGATGGGCAAAGCGACACAGAAATCAGACAGCATTAAAAATTAACCAGTAAGTGAAAAGGAGAAGCAAGTAAGGTAATACTTGGAGAGGGCTGGAATATATGGGTGAAAAACATCTTGAGATATAGGTATTTATACACATTACTACACCAAAACTCAATATAACAATTCTTCACTAATTCATTAATTATTAGCAGAACACTCCCAGTGTTACCAACAGAGTGTTCTTTCAAATAGTTAAAAAAAAAGTAATGCACAGCATTTCAAACAATAATTGCCAGCAGGTCAACAGAGGGGATCCTGCCACTCTCCTCAGCTCTGGGGAGGCTGCACACAGAGCATTGGGACAGTTCTGGGCTCCTGAGGACAAGAGGGATGTGGAACTTCTAGAGAGGGTCTAGTACGGAGCACTGAAGATAATTAAGGGATTCAAACACCTATCTTATGAGGAAAGACTAAGCAAGCTTGACCTGTTTCATCTGGAGAAGACTGAGAGGGGGTATTATCAACATTTACGGATAGCTAAAGGGAGAATCTAAAGAGGATGGCGCAAAACCTTCTCAGCAGTAGCCAGTTGTACGACAAGGGATAACTTATAATGTATAACTGGATATAAATTAAAACATACAAAGTTTCATCTGCATCTGAAAAAGTGCTTCTTTACTGTGAGGGTGATACAGTCTTAGAGCCTGGAACAGGCTGCTATGAGAGGCTATGGTTTGTCTTTCTTTGGAGATCTTCAAAACTCTCCTTGGAACCTTTTGCCATGTACTCTAGGTGTCTCTGCTTGAGCAGATGGGTTGGAATAGACGATATCTAGAGGTTCCTTCGTACATCAACCATTCTGTGATTCTGTGATCACTAAATATATGCTACTTCAGCATTTATTGTTGTAAAAGTATTAGGCATGACACTATCCCAAATGAAATGACACATTAAATGAAATAATGACATTACTATGTAATTTAAATTTATGGATGTAGTGTACAACTTTTCTTCAGACTATCACCAAGCTGGAACACTTTTAGAAGGGAGTAAACACAGTAGGAAATAAAATCCATTAGATTCAAGGTCAGTAACATCAAAATCTACTACAATGCAAGAGGAAGAAGTCAAGAGATAAGAAACTTTTCTTCAGACTATCACCAAGCTGAAACACTTTTAGAAGGGAGTAAACACAGTAGGAAATAAAATCCATCAGATTCAAGGTCAGTAACATCAAAATCTCCAACAATGCAAGAGAAAGAAGTCAAGAGATAAGAAATTTTGAAGTAATCCCTTCTAAAATTTGCATTTAAATCCAAGCTGACAGCAATTCCATATCAAGAAACTTGCTGATTTCAAATCCCAGGTAAAATTGCCTTAACAGTGGATTCTTAATAATCTACCCAAGGGATATGGACAAACGACACTGGTTGTCATCGTTTTGTACACTGACAGTTGAAATAGCTCAGTGTTCAGCAGAGGATGACACCATCCATATTGGTTGTCATGGGGAAGGACATGGAGACCTTCAAATCTTTAGCTTTGTGAAGAATTTACTACTTGTTAAGCACTGCCAGGCTTATCCTAACAAGATTTGATATGACACCAACTCTTCCTGGACCTATATAGGTTTCTACTTCCTAACGTTTACCAGCTGCTGATTTTGGACACAGTGTGCCTTGGGCTGCTTCTAGCAGTTCACATATTTCCATTGGCTATACTTAACTGTTCCTGTAGTTCTAGAAGTGACCTAGTAAAATAGCTAAAGATTAATAGGTTATGTATATTTAAATAGCATTGTTTAAATAAAATATTTGGTAATTTAATCCAAATTTCTTAACCAAATAACTTGAGAGCATTCAGAGGAGCAGCTTATTGTGATATCAATTCCAATTCTTCCTGTTTTATAGAATCTAGTGGTGGCATAAAAAAAAATATTTTTAAGCAGAAAATTATCTGAATGATTCAGATAAAAATATAGCCCCCTGCTGAATATTCCTTATGCTAGAAATTAATATTAGCTATTTATGAGTAAGAATTAATCAAAATGTACCTCATGGTTCTTTTTTTCCTTCCTTGCCTTACTGAAACTAGATTTCTGTCAAGAATGTAAATTGCAACAAGGCACAAAGGAAAAACTTGAATTTATAAATATGACTATGCTCTTGTCATTCTTGATGCCAAACATTATTTTTTGTTTAGTTTATAAAGCAAACTACTAAAATCAGATGTTGCAAACTGCAATTGGAATTCCACTTGCATTGGAACTATGGATAGAGCAGAAATTAATCTAGAAAGTATTATTGGTAAGGCAAAGATAATGCTTTTGAACACATGATTTTTAGTTGTTTGTTTTTTAGGTTTGATTGCTTTTTTTTTTTGTTTCCCTCTAGGGAAGTAAATATCTTTTTTAAAAAATCTGCATTCCTTAACAATTTAATGGTATGCAAAAGATTAAATTAACTTCCCTACTCCAGACAAGTAACAAAATCTGACAAAGTTCCTAACAAGCTTTGACTAATACTATATTTGATAATCCACTTCCAGTATGAAGACAGTCTTTCTTTGAAAAGTAAAATGAACTAGTGCAGGAGCATTTTTTTCAAATGAAATTTTCAAGGTTAAAATAAAGGAAAATAACTTTAGGTCTGCGCCCAAAATATAACTAGTAGTGTATAAACTCAGCAGGTTCCTAATATAATTTTCTCTAGTGTACAGAGGTTCCTTAGAACTGCAACCAGCCACATGGTATATGAGCCACTTTTCCAACTTTGTATCTTGTACGAACTTGCTAAAAGTGCAATTCTCATCATCCAGGTTATTAATATAAGCATTACATAGTAATACCTATCATGAGTTTTATGGAAGTCTCAAAAACCTAGAGAACTTCAACAGATATTTTTTTGAAGATGAGCATTTTCCTGTTAGACTAGAAATCAATAGTCAACTTTATTTGAGTAGTAATTATTAAACTATTACTTTGCTTAAACATAGAGCACAAAAATATTCATTGGATTGCACAGGTTTATATGAAGATTCTTGTAATTTATATTTGATAGGCAAGTGAAAAATGAACAAGTAAACCCAGAGAATTGCACAAACTCTGTTGACATGGGAGAATTGCAAAGGAGAAGCTTTTGATACTCTTCCCAGCAAAAAGAATTGGAAAGTCTTATGGAGGCAGGGCCACTTCACTTGGCTAAAATTTGCAAACAATACCTAAAGTGCTAAAAAAATGATACACTCATACATCATCCTATAAGAGACCAAAACTCATGTTGTGGAGAACTCAAGCTCTTATGGAACTTGAATGAAGTTCTGGAAAGATCCCTCATAAGGATGACCGTAACATAGTCACACATTTCTTAAGGATATAAAAGACAGTCTAGAATGATGAGTTGAGCAGGGATTGGCACCCAATCAGCTCCTCCAGTTGGACCGCAAGGATCCTTCCCTTTTCCTCCTGCAAACATTGGGCTACATTAGGTGCTTCAGGACTAGAGGCCCCTGCACATGCAACGAGAAGATAGTCACTTTCATTTGTCAACTCTTTGCGAAGTTGAGAGGCCTTTGTGCACTCAGAGTAAAGAGATACTCTAGCATTTTACTGAGACAAGCAAAATTATCCATTTAGTAGAGTTAATTGGTATTTACTACTTGATAAGCCTTTCCCTATAACAGTCAGGGTGGATGTTGTTATCACAAGGAACTTGCACTGGTGATAAAAATAACTAACCAGATCTCAGTGGATGTTGCCCCTCTGGATTATCTTATTATCTCCTTTGACAAGCTAGCACAACACTCTTCTTACCTCCTTTTCCATTACCAAACCATTCCAAAGGAGCTAGTATTAAAAATATTACACATCTGATTGGCTATGGCGGCATGTCCTTCATGACCAAGGCTATGAAAGAGGGTGGCATACTCTATGACTTTGTCACCTCTGTCTTTACTAGCTGGACAGCCTTCAGAAATCCCATGACTCTCAGGCCTCAAGCAAAAAAGGCTTGCAGAAAAAGGATACAATTAAGGCATATTTAAATAAAATGAGTTATGGACCTTGCCCAAGTGCTGAGGGATCTTGCTAATGTCATCACTCTTGATTATCTTTGTAAGACCACTGGAAGGCTCCTGGGGAGAAGTTCCTGAGGACTGAAAGGAAGCAAACATCGTTCCTGACTTCTAGAAAGGCAAGATGAAGAAACCAGATAACTACAGCCTGGATAGCCTTGCCTTGTTCTCTGGGACTATATAACCTGACAACCATTTCCAAACATCTCAAGGACAAGGAGCTGAATGGAAGTAGTGAAAGTGAATTTATCAATTATTATATATGTAAGGACCATTTCATAATGCATATGCAAAAAAAAAAAAAAAAAGAAAGTTACAGTAGGAGAAAAAAAGGACTACATAGGAAAACTAAATTGTTTCATATATTTAATAACTTGAATATTCATTAGATATACATACTTATGGAAAGAAGGTTTGTCTAAGTAATGATGACAATGCAGTACTACAACCATCATCATAGTTTGACCCGAGGCCTTCAGCCACAAAGTACAGACTCCTAACACTTCCAGGATTCAGTAATTGCATACAGTTCAGAATGTACACTCATATAGATTGTATATATTTTCTCCTCCCTCTCAGTAGAATATTACCTTAATTATATATCCATTCAACTTCTAGCAATTTTCCAAAGCCAACCTTCAGATTTTCATATCGTGTTAATTGTTCTAAATAACATGTAGGAAATGACATATGATTTGTTGTCAGTCAGTAATTTGCAGTCAGTGTGGTTATTACACATAGCTATGACTAGCAAGTTTTACAAATCTCTACAAATGAAGAAAACAGAATCTAATTAATCTTTTATAATTTAAAGTTTATGATGGACAAAAGTTTCAAACATTATAAAATTTAATTTTAATCCTTAGTAAAGAGAATTGATCATGAGATAGAATTATATATGTTACTTGCTCATCAATTAATTTCATAAAATCCAATTTGCTTAGAAAGTCTCAGTGATGACTTCCACCTGACAACAGAGGTAATCAGACACATGAAGAAAAGTATTTATTGGGTGTTTTTAAAAGGAGAAGTAAAAAATGCTTCCACTGCTTTTGAGGTTCCACTCGAAATGATAATAAAACTCAATTCTTTAATATAGAGTCTGAAATAGGTGGATAACTCAAATACATGCAATGTGGATAGAAACAGAAAATAGAATTAAAACTCATTTTTTATAAGTTAGCACCTGTGATGCCAGTTCCTGCCAATTGTAAGTAGAGTCACAGATCATTCTCAGATATAAGACCAAGCAATCAATGGGATATTTACTAAGAACTTTAGTATCTTTGTGATAAAAATCGAAATATCTGACAAAATATACAAGAAAAGAGAAGTACCATAAAAGACTGCTTGGCAGAATGGTCCATCAACAAATATCAAGATCAGGTGAAAATAACATTTATACTGACCACTTAAGAAGAAAAATGTGTTTTTCTTGCCCCTTAATTTAACACAATATGAAAAAAAGAAGCCACGAGGAAAATATACCAGAGATATTCAGGATGAAAAATGCTACATATGAACAACTAACTCTGACTCCTGTGTTTATTATCAGCTATCAACAGATCGAGAGACATGATTCTGTCCCTCTCCTCAGCTGGTGAGACCACACCTGGAGAACTCGGTGCAGTTCTGGGCTCCCAAGGACAAAGAGGTTGTGGAGCTTCTCAAGAGGGTCCAGCAGAAAGCAATCCTTCAGTGAGTCTTTTGACAAGCAATACTTCTGGGGATCCTGGCGCAGACCTGATAAGCCTAGTCTTAGATTTCTTATAATCTCTAACTAATTGTCCCATTAGTATAAATAAAGGCAATAGAAACCTCGCAGCTGAATGACAGTAGCATTAAGACCCCCAGAATTCCACCAACATCACTTGGGTTAAAAGCTGTAAGGTTTCAACCAGATTTTCATTGCTGGCAATTTGAAACTTCCTATTTTTTAATTTATATCCAGTTATAAGTTTTAAGTTATCCCTTGTTTTACCACTGTCCACTGCTGAGAAGGGTTTACCCCATCCTCTTTAGATTCTCCCTTCAGGTATATGTATAAGTTAATAATATGCCCTCTCAATCTTTTCTAGGCAAAAGAGGCCCAGCTGGCTTAGTCTTTCCTCATAAGATAGGTGTTTGAATTCCTTCATCATCTTTGTTGCTCCGTACTAGACCCTCTCTATAAGTTCCATGTCCCTCTTGTCTTGGGAACCCCAGAAATGCCCCATTACTCCAAACGCAGCCTCCCCAGAGCTGAGCAGAGGAGCAGGATCTCCTCCCTCCACCTGCTGCCAACACTCCTCCTGATGCAGCCAGCATCCCATTGGTCTTCTTGGCCACGAGGGCACTGCTGCCTCATGGGTAACTCGGTGTCAACCAGGACTCCAAGATGCCTCTCTGTGGACCTGCTATCCAGCAGGTCAATCCCTAATCTGACCTGGTGCCTGGGGTTATTCCTGCACAAGTGCAGAACCCTGCACTTGTCCTTGCTGAACTTCATGAGGTTCCTCTCTGCCCAACTCTCACACCTTTCTAGGTCCCTCTGAACGGCAGCACAACCCTGCAGATTGTCGGCCACACCACCTGGTCAGGGATCATCCACAAACTCTCTTAGGGTGCACTCTGTCCCCTGATTCAGGTCACAGATTAACAAATTGAATAGCACTGGCCTCAGTACTGGGCCCCTGTGGGACACTGCTGGCCAAAGGCCTCCAACCAGACTCAGCAAAAAATGAAGGAATGAGAGGCAAATGGAATAGTTTGAAACAGTGCAGCAGAAAAGATACCACGAATAGGTTGATTTCCAGGGAAGAATTTCTGGAGAGTCCAACTATGACAACCTGAGTGTATATATGGCACAAGTCCTGAAATTGCTGATTATTGAAAGCATACAGTCTGAGAAATGCTATACAGAATATACATAGAACAGTTCTTATGTTCTTTCTAAAGGTATATATGACTGTCAGAAGCAGTCTAGTCAAATTTTTGGTATGAATCAAAATGGAAACTTATGTTACCATCTTCCATTTGTTCACAGACAGGGCTATCATATCTAAGTTCATTCATCTTTGAAGTAGTTTCTTTGTCACTTCCTTATTTATTGTAGTGCAGTAAAATCTTTTTTCTCTTGTTGACAAAACCACTATGACCACACCAGTTTAAGGCTTTACGTTCATTACCCAAATCTATCATGCTAATACCATGCTAATACCAAAAAATAATAGTTTTTTTAAAAAAAGTATTTTTATTAGTCATTATCTTAAGAAGGGGAAAATAATTTCATAGATCATTTCACTGCCTGTAAATTGAAGACCAAGCAGTTCCCACTCATTACAAGTCAAAGTAGGAACAGAAGCATTGGATGATGCTTTTTATTGCTTCAGAAGAAAGCAGTGGCAGTTCTCCCATATCTTTCAGCATAAGCTATTAGCCTTAAGGAGAGAAGAAATTGATGTTCCAACTATCAACAGCAACTGAACACTGGGACTGCAAGAAGAACTGTCAGAAGAAGAACAAGAGACACGATTTTAAAATTGTTTTTGATTAAGATGAAGGCTTTATTTTTTTTAATGGGCTAAATAAATGATGCCCAGAACTAGTTCTGTTTCTGGTATCTAAGTGGAGGGTATTTTGGAGTTCTACTACAAGACTGAAAGAGCCTTAAATTTAAAAATTAAATTAGATTTGGTACACTAACTGGGTTCAAACCATTTTTTTCTGCTTCAGGAAAAAAAAAAAACAATTCTGAAACTATAATTAAATCATTTGCGTAGTCCACAGTTGACATATGTTATGCAGGTCCTTTGGTTGCTAGCCCTTATGCACTTAATAAATCATATTCCAGGGTGACTCATTTGCTTATTTGCTCCTAGATAACATAAAACCAGAGAAAATAGAGGACATAGTATTTTTTTCCACTGTAGCCACATTCATGATGATTCATGTGAGATACTGACAAAGGTAAAATTCCTAGTAGTAACTAAGAAGGAGATATTAGAGGACGCTAAGCAGTCTCACTCACTATTTCATAAGAACTAATTCATGATGGGAGCTTCTCTCTGACATTCTTGTCATTCAGAATCTTTTGCATTTTTTATTCATAAGAAAAAATATTCCAGTGATACTAGGAAGGATTAGTATTGACATTTTGTTTCTGTGATGGTATTCTTCTGAAGCATTGAAATACACAAAAAAAAAACACAGCAAATTATATGCCATAGTTAATACTTTTGCTCTTCTCAGAAACAAACTTTGAAGTACATGATACCAATAGAATGGTACAAGAATTACAAAAACGCTAGCTCAAAATCTTTCTATAGCTTTGTAGACAACATATCTTGGATTTCTTTTGATTAATTTGTAAGAAAAAAATGAGGCAAAATAGCATTGTTTTTAATAGATTTTTCTAGTCAAACTATATGTATAAAGTAGAAATTTAAATTCATTAAGTTTTGCCAAAATTTAATTCTAACTGTTTTGTATCTTTATAATGTGTGTACTAATTGACAATGCAGAGTGATGGATCAGCTGAAAGAATTGTAAATTAATTTAAAAAGGCTCCACGGGAATATTCATTTAATGGTGGCAAAATTCTTTCTCAGCTATACTCAGTGTTATCTCTATAATTACAAAGTAATAATTTTGGAAAGAAAGTTGTTCTAATATTATGGTCTGTTAAGCTGATAATACACTAACAATATTTCTTGTAAGTGGCTTACTTTGTGGTGCAGTGAACCAATGATTCTAGAAGGCTTAAAATTAATCATATTAGAACAGCCAACGGATTAAAAATCTGACATTATTATTAAAATAAAGTCTTTCTTTAACTTGTATATTCTTTAGTGTTAGTATAAGGTCCTATCTCCATTTCTGGACATCTCAAAAATAATTTCACTAGGTTTCCCTGACACCTGCCTTAAAAAGAGTAAGGAGAGGAAGGATAAAGCTGACATAAAAATATATCCTCAGCAATCCTGTACAGAAAAAAAAAAAAAAGAAAAAAAAAAGAAACAGAGCCTGGATATATTTCTTGGTCCCCTTACATGGAATCTGTGTTGACTTTTACTCCTGCCTGAAGTTACAGTTTGCTTGTGCATCTGCAAAGCTTGGATCTCAACTTGCCATTTGTCAGTTTGTCAGATTTCACTGAGATTCATGCTCTACTGGGAATTTATTACTGAACTGTGGAAACTGAGCCATTATTTTTGATATGAGTTTTGTGAAAAATGAATTAGCCCTATGAAAAAGTATTGTGAAAACACATGAAGTTCCTTGCAAATATAACTAAGATACTGCTATAAAAGTATACGTAACAGCATGAGAATAGGGTAGAAATTAAACTCAGCTATACATAGTAGAAAGGACACTGTAACACAAATATTTTCCACGGAACTTGAGCTTCAACAGAAAATTATGTTGTTGCTTCAGAAGGCAGCTTACAACTCAGAATCAGAAGGTATAAATATAGCTGTCTTATTTTTGTATATGTATTCTGAGTTAATTACTACTAATACTTACTTACTGATTAACATGAGAGTTGCATAAAAGCAGCGCTCATCTTAACAACCTGACTATAATTCAGTAAAAGAGTTATTCACATACAGAGCAGATGTTCTATTTCAACCATGGCATTGGTGTAGCCTTCCTCAAGCTATCTTTACCAGGAACATGTCATATATCATTTTATTTTGACATTTGCAACCAGCATATTTCATTCCAAAAGAGATTATTTCCACACAGAACCAAATTTTGGTTATTGCAATTTTGTCTTTTTTTTTTCCCTTTGAGAGATCCAAAGTCTTCCAAAACTGGATTTAATCTCATACACAGTTTTTAAAGTTTTATATCACACTAAACTAGTAAAGGAAAAGCGATTTTGAAGCTCTGTGTAAAAAGAGACACTAGATTGTTAAATTTTGCACAGATAACCTTTTTCTATTCCTTTCCTTGTTTTTGCACATACCTTTTTTATTCTCGTGCCAACTTATCTGAAAAGCTTTTTCCACGTATAAAAGAGTTTAGTAGCTGGCAACAAGTGCTGAAAATAATCCAATTTGCTCAGTTTGTTTCTTTTATTTATTTCTGTACCTACTGGTCCATGATACAAGGATGAGAGAAACCATCACACAATTCTCCCTCCCGCCTTTAGTGAAACTTCCACAATTTTCCTGGCTCACCTGTAGCATTGACTTTTCCTTTTCTCTATAAATACTATCAGTCCACCTATGCAGCTTGCTATTATTATCAACTCTATATGCAAGGATGTTACTATGGAGATGCAATAAATTTTTGACTGCAAGTGCAAGCTAATAATGCAGGTCCTTTAGGCTGTAAAATTTCCAAATCCTTTCTTCACACTAGCATAAACACTGACATCAAGATACTTCAGAGCAAATCAACCCAGTATTGAAAATCTGAATTAGATCAGTGATTTCCTTTCTAACAAAATGCTTAATGCATGGGCAAAAAGAAATATAAGCTATTCTGGTGGGAGATTTTTGACTAATAGCTCTCCAGTATTAGAATCTGTATTACCATGACAGCTTCAGTGATACTTGTTTCAAACTAAGGCTTCAAGAACAGAGCTAAACACTCAGAGAAAAAAAATAAATGGTAAAGATCATAGATAAGAATATTTAGATACAGTAATTCTGTTTGAAGATGTTACATAATTCATAACATACAAATAAATTTGCAAAAAGGTAAAGAAATTGACATACAAATATGACCTATGTACAAGGGACTTATGTAGCATTTCAACAAAAATTTAAACTACCATTCCTTCCTCAGAGAAGGAAATTTAATAAATGAGATACATGTTGGCAACAGAGCCCTGAAAATAGGCAACAGGTATATTTGATACTACTCCCAGTGATGCTGCTGCAAACCATGACTTGGTGTCAGAAATAATAATCTCCATACTGGAGAGACTGAACATATGTTGCACCTGTACTTTGGATTTTGTGTCCACAGTGAACAAATAAGCTTTGCTTATAATGTAAAATCTGGAAAGAGTTAACAACTGCAAAATCTCCATAGCTCTACTGTCTTTCCACCTCCTCCACCTAGAAGCCTTTAGATTGCTAGATGCTAAAAGTGCAGATGCTGTAATCCTTGTTCTGACGGAAGATTGGTCAGAAGGTACCTGGTTTTGGTACCAAAGAATAAGGGTGAAAGTTTATTGGATATTCATAGCTCACAAGGACAAAATAAAGCTTTTCTACTCTTCTTCAGGGTTCACATCACCCTCCGCAGGACTTTTTTTCAGACTGCCTGTAAAAGAAAAGGATCCTTCAACTTGTATGCTGAATATGCCCAGAAACAGTTGCACAAGTGCTCCCACACTCTCCTACTTTGGGTCATATTTACTTTTGAAAAAAACTTCATTGGTTTCAATAGCAAAAGGTGTTATATACAAGTTTAAAAAAAAAGAGATGTAAAGTACTCAAAGAAGCCCAGAGACAAAACATAGATAATGTTTTAAGACCAGACCCATAAATATAAATAGAAAAGAAAAAATACATTAATAATTTTTTCTAAGCAGAATACTTTTCACACTTGACATGAGGAGAAAACACTTAAATAGAAATCTGAGAACCTTAATAAATCATTTATTCTATATATCTTGACACATTAGCACTTCTTACTCATTCTGCCATGTTAACGTTTAGTATGGAAAAATGACACTGAAAGCACATATCTGCAGATACAATTCACAGTTCAAAGAATAAAAAATTATGAGACTATTTATTTGAAAAACTCACTAGAAGTATTACTGCTTTAGTTTCCATATGATGTTAACCCTTGAAACTAAAAGATCTTTTGAAGTCTAAATGGTGTCTTGATGGACAGCTGTATATTGATTCTAAAGCTATGGATTAAGCAACAAGTAGTCAATGAGCCTGCTCTTTATGGAGATTTTGACTTCTCAATCAATACAAACCAAACACAGAGATCAAATTGTTCACTTAGTTTCTTCTAAGCATCCTCTCCATAAAATTTTGCTGGTTTCATGAGCATTTCCACCATAGCTCTGAACTTGTTCTTTCACTGTGTGAGTGCTTTCAGTGCACTCTCTTCTTCCACTGCCATGCTTTTATGAACAAAGCTGAGAGGAAGCTCAAAAATAGTGTGTAAAAGCACCCTTACTATCTTTGGTGGATATTTTTAGGGACAGAGGAAGGAAGGGGCCTTGGACAAGAGTTGCTATTTATAGAACTACCAAAGCATTGATGGTACCTGCAGAAAAATGAGCAGCTTGAGAAGATGCCTGCATGGTGCCATTTAGTTGTGCGAGTAGTTCATTCTGTAGCTAGCAGTGGACTAAATCAGGTCAGCAAAACTCTTAGTTCTGCTGAGAAGCTGAGCGTCACTTAGTGCAGATTTCTGCATTAGTATTACTGCTTTGCTTCCAGTGTCTAAACTAATATTTTGGATGTATGAAACAACCAAGTATTTTTATATGCAGACCACTACATAGCACTATCTTAATGTACCTACTTTTCCTTTATGCAGAATAAATGCACTAATATTCATCTTCTTTTCTCTTACATTATCATTTAAAAGCTATAGAAATACATATTTTTTTTAATAGATATTAGTATAATTATCTGTTAGAGAAAGATAATTCATCTACATACTACCATACTTGCAACTGTATGGACAGATTAGGGCTCATGGTACACACTATATATTTAAGCCTTGCTTAAGTTAAGGATAACCTAAAGTTATTCTTGTTGCCATTTGGTTAGAAATGTTTCATATAAAACATCTGGTGGATGTCATAGCCAAGCTGCTTGCCATCATCTTCGGAAGGTCCTGGAGAACAGGGCAGATGCCCAAGGATTGAAAGAAACCAACGTCACTCCAGTCTTCAAAAAAGGCAAGGAGGACCAGGGCCAGGGAGCCTCACCTCCATCCCCGGAAAAGTGATAGAACACCTCATCCTGGCTGCTATCTCTAGACATGTGGAAGAGAAGAAGGTGCTCAGGAGTAGCCAGCATGAATTCTTCAAGGGGAAATCATGCTTAACTAACCTGATTGCCTTCTATGATGGAGTGACTGGAGTGACTGGATAGATGAGGGCAGAATGATGATCTTGTCTATCTGGACTTAAGCAAAGATTTGGTCACTCTTCCTATATCATCTCCCTCTACACAGCCCTGGTGAGGCCACATCTGGAGCACTGTGTCCAGTTCTGGGCTGCCTAGTACAAGAGAGATGTGGAGTTGCTGAAGAGAGTCCAGCGCAGGGCCACCAGGATGATCAAGGGCTGGAACATCTGCCCTGTGAGCAAGGATTGAGAGAGCTGGGCCTATTCAGCCTGCAGAGGAGAAGGCTGAGGGGAGACCTATCAGTGTCTATAAATACATCAAGGACGGAGTGAGGAGGAGGATGGGATCAGACTTTTTTCAGTGGTGGACAGTGACAGGACTAGAGGAAATGGATACAAACTGAAGCATTGGAAGTTCCACAGGACCTTAGGAAAAAATTTCTTCACTGTGAGGGTGACAGAGCCCTGGAACAGGCTGCCCAGAGAGGTTGTGGAGTCTTCTTCTTTGGAGATCTTTAAAACCCGCTTGGATGCAGCCCTAACCTAGAGCACTTGGCACATCCAATGGATGCGTGTGCAGGGGGTTGGACTAGATGACCTCTGGAGGTCCCTTCCAACCTTAAGTATTCTATGATTCTATGAAAACTTATATGTAAATTTTTTTCCATATGAAAAAGAGTGAAAAGACACATATTTGTTTTTTTCTTTGTATTTATCATCCACTAGCCTGACTCATCTCTCTGGCCTGAGAACTCAGTGTTAGAGTGGTCTCTCTGGCTTGCTTTAGACAAGTTTGGCTACATGTAGTATTGACTGAATAAAACAACATTGTGCTCCCCAAACTACAGCTTGTAGGGCACAAGCTGCTCAAAATGTCACCTAAAGTGAGTAATACTTTATAGCAGGGTAATGTTTCTGACAGAGTTTATTCACAAACCGTTAGAGTATAACTTATCAGATACGCAAAAAATTCAGAGATCTAGAAAATCAGTCCTTTTCAGTCGGCTAAGTCACAAGTCCCTTGAAAGTTTCTACCTCTTATTATTCAAGTTCCTGGATATTTTGAGCAGTGTCACTATTCTCAGACTTCACAGAAAAAGTCTACCTAATACAGTACAACTTCCCTTTCAGTTGTGAGGATTTTCACAGCTGACTGGTGTGATTGCACCCAACTAGGGCAGTACCACCCCTTACCAGAAAACAAAACAACCAAACAAACAAACCAAAAACAATGTTTGAAACAGAACTTCAGAACTAGACATCAGCAGTGATGAGCAACTGATTTTTCATTTCAGGTAGTATCTGCCTAGGCCATGGGCCATACTTTATTTTCCTTAGTGGGAAACTTTATTTAAACCCTTTGCAGGACATGAACATATTCATATCAAAATGTAAAAGAAGTTGCAGGGGAAAAGCACCTGGAAAAAAACAGGAGGTAACACTTAAACAGAACAATATATCATCAGTGCCAATCTCAAACAGTTTCATGGACATAAGCTTGATTTCAAAGAACTGAAATGAAATGTAAAAAGGCATAACTGAAGTTTTAAAATGCTAAGTTTAGAATAGTCTCTTAATGTTAAGTTAGTGGTACTAATAGTGAAGGTAGAGGAAGAATTTCAGTATAGGCTGAACTCACTAAAAACATTTTTTTTTTTCATTTTTCCAGTCTGATTAGAGAGAAAAAAAAAAGGCTCCAGATCCCTAACTCAGATCTCAGGAAAACCTTAAAGCCCTATTGTCTTCTTCATACAACTTTTTTCTTATAGCTAGAAGTAGCAAACCTGACAAATGAAGGAATCCAAGAAATCAGGCTAATATGGCAACTCTTTGTGGACTTTTTTATTACATTATCTGATTCCTGATTAAGAATTTTCAACTGGAGAAAATGGAAAGGATATCTCTTCTGAATTCCTTTGATGTCTTTATCCAAACTTTTTAGACTTCTATCTTCTGCAAATGCATAGAGACTTTCTGGAGCATTGTTGTAAGGGTTAGCTTGAGAACATCAAGGAGAAAATGAACATTAGAAGAAAGAAAAGGAAAAGCCTGCTTGCAGAATCTGTTTAAGAGGCATTTTTGCTTGGTTACTTTAGTTTGCCCCTTTTTTTAAGCTGGAGAAGCACCATCCTTAGGTGCATTCAAGTGACAAAAAGAGAAGGAAAAAATCATGGAGGCAGATTCTGAGCTGAACCACTGAGATAAGGAAAAAAACTGCCTAGCCAACATAACGCAGTTATAATCTTCAGGTTTTGCCAGATGGACTTGGACAGCAGATTTGGAGGTATATTTGCATATGTAATGGCTAAAAATAATGAGATTTGCACATGAAATCAACTGCCATGCATGTTCTCAGTCCTTAGTATAAGTCCTTGGTACAGGAGCAAGAGATGCAGAGAGTACCTGACAAAAAACTTTGCAGCAAGAACAGCAAGACATTTTTATTGCTGTTCATATTAAAACTAAAGAAAAAAAAAAGAGAGAAATTATAGGTAGAACATGAGATGTTATTTCCAATTATCTGATTTTAAAATCTCTATTAGGCACAGTTTTCAGAGATATGTATTTGACAAATCACTTTTAATCTCTTAAGACAATTTAAATGGACTTGAAGACTAACCTAATCTTCCCTTGCAGTGGTTGTCTAGGTAACAAAAAATAGTTTTATGCTTCTTGGCAGCAGATATTTTCACACTAGGGTAAGAGGCTCTACAGAAGTTAGCTAATTAGTATCATATGGTATCAATTAATTTCAGGATAAAATTTTATCTGAAAAATCTGGGTTTTTCTTTTTTAAAAAAAAATCAAGGAGCACAGACAGCAAGTTTTAAATATTCTATAGGCAAATATGTAATATAGCCACCTTTCTTTCCTGTTATCAAACTGTTATCAAAGTTACCTAAGCACTGGGATATTAGTTTGGCAGCTTTCTTAGAGCCTCACATGACTTGACATCTTAGAAAGGTGCCCAAAATAAAATCTTGATAAGTTAGTCAGGAATCTGCCTATTTTTCTTCAATTCATGAATTGAGCATCGTCAGCCATAAAACAAGAGTGTTATTCTGCTTTTCCAATAGCTTTATGGTTAGGATAGTTCATAGAATCATAGAATGCGTAAGGTTGGAAGGGACCTTAGAGGTCATCTAGTCCAACGCCCCTGTACACGCAGGATCACCTAGAGCACATGGTACAGGGCTTCATCCAAGCAGGTTTTAAAGATCTCCAAAGAAGCAGACTCTACAACCTCTCTGGGCAGCCTCTAGTTACCCAAATGGAAGAAAAAGAAATTAAGTCCAAGCCTTTTTTTCTGACTAAGGAACCTTGAATCTTCTTACAGCTTTTGGGAGACTACATTTTTCAACTATTCCTGTCAGAATAGTTTCATTTCATATGAAGCACTTGACATTTAGGGATTACTACGTGGATTATGTACAAATTGTGCTGTTTCCATATTCTGGCCTATCCTCTGGGCTTTATGTACATGCCATCTCTTACTTTGTCTGATTAAAATTCCCTATTTGTGGTAAGCATTCTTATAATCATTTGAAGTATTTTAGACATCATGCAAAAAAATACAAAGAAACAGAAAATAGTAGTTTGGTCAGTCGAATTGGACAGCTGCAGTACTTCTCTGTAGGATTCATCACAGGTTTGAAGGCAGCACTACTCTCCTGCTCATACACATGACTGAAGGGATAGCAACTGTCAACAGTCAACTTGAAACTATGTTCTTTTCCTTCTCTCTTTTAATGAGTCCAAGATATTGAATGTGCCTGGTGTATTTTATCCTACCCATAATCATTTATCCTTTACATAAGGTGATTTAGGCAGTTTATTTCACATACTGGAATGGTACTCCAGATGCCGTCAACTCTTTGCTGAACCTTGTACATACAGAAGGGGGACAACAGTGTCACCACTTCCTTTCACTTACAGGTCCTAGCTATAGTGAATATCTTTTTTTTGACACTATGGTGTTATATTGAATTAGATTGTTATTCGCATGTTTGACCACAAGGGCACTAACTGTAAAGGAGATGACTCATTTGGATCAGCTTTCTCAGTTTAATAAGTGTAAAAATAGGTCTGTGGGTTTTAGAGTGATCACAAGTTAACACAACAATAGCACTTTCATCTTATGCTGTCTGCTAAAATTGCTAACAGAATCACAGAATCACAGAATCTACAAGGTTGGAAGGGACCTCTAGAGATCATCTAGTCCAACCTTCCCGCTC
>JAUBOD010000601.1:3467142-3481569 GCA_032353885.1 Nothura maculosa | reverse complement strand
GCTCAGGGTGCACTCCGTGGCTTCGTCCAGGTCGTTGATGAACAAATTAAACAGCACTGGGCCCAGTACTGACCCCTCTGGGACACCACTGGCCACAGGCCTCCAACTGGAAAGCCAATATAAAGATACAGATATCCTCACAAGGATATCAATAATGCCCACCTTATTAATATGGGTACCAATAAGGCATCCTATTTAGCATGGAGTAAATTCTCTCTCCTCATTTCCCTCTCTCTCACTATCGCTCTCTCCTTCTTTCACTCTCTCCTTCCCTTCTCCTTCACATCTTCCCTCCCCAGTGTTAACTTTGCTGTGATACAGACAGCTATCTTAAAAAGATTTCTGTCTTTTTATGGCTACAGTAAAATGCAACAAATCCTAGGTTTTAAATTTCCCAAGAGTCATTTGTGTGATAGTTAACTCATTCTAGCCAGTGTCTGTAGCTGAGGGAATCTACAACTGTTGTTTTCAAGTACAAAAATACATACTTTTTAGAAATAGCCACCTATAAGACTGTCTAAAGTTTCAAAAGAAAAGAGTTTTGTGCTTGGAAGTCATTTAGCTCTTCTTGAAAATCTATTCTCCCTTTCAGAAAAACAAAGAGTAAAGAACACATGTAAGAACATAGTCCAAATAGTCTTATTTTGTGAAAAGCACATTATGTTCCTGAGGTGTATTTCACATGCCAAAATTTAACAGGAAACTACATTTTATCACCACACTGTAAATCTTTGGAACACAAGAGAGGTCTCCAAGGGGAAGATGAGCTCTCACACAACAATGGCACAAACCAAACTGGCAGTCAAGTCTGGCTGCTTGCAAAGGAAAGTGCTGCAAGTTTGCAGCAAAGCATGTGAACATCTGGAAATTGCCAAGACCTAATACCAGAACATATAGGAGTGATTTGACTTCTATTAAGTAGTAGAAGAATGAAAGAAATATAATCATTTTTTTTACAGTAATGAGGATCTCTAAATAATTTATACATTTAAATAGTGCTTTTTTGGATAGCTGTTAGCTCAGCCTAACTACCAACATTGAGCTCTTGATTACATGACAAGAAATGTCAAGTTTCCCAAATATCTCCTGTCCTTGGAAGTATCATTAGAAGATATCATTAGCATACTTTATAAGTAATGCATCACTAAGTTTCATTTATTTGATAAAATATTAAGTAGTTAAAATACAGAAGAGATCCATGTGCAATTAAGACTATCTTGTGCAACAGAGCATAGAAGAGTTAAGTTTAGTATTATTTCACAGTTGGAATAGATATTACGGTCTTAAAAGAAAAAAATAAACAGGCAGGTCAACAATGTGTTCAGGTGCTCCCTACCTCTAGTAATCATATTATATGAACAAAACTTATCCTCTCCATAAGACTGCTTTACATTATTCTGTCACATCATTCAGTATGGCAATTTAGAAGCCTCAAGTATTTGTAAACTGTAAGTAACTTCTCAAAATAATCTGATTTGAGATACAGTGGCTTTAAAAGGCACTGTCCTCAATTTAACAGGGCAAGGAAAGGTTCAGCCTTAAAGACAGCCTTCATATGTCTGCACCTGTTTTCTTGCCAAAGTTCTGTTGTATTACTGAAATGACCTATATGCAAGAGTAGCACAATGTCTATGTTATAATCCTCTCTGAAACTTGAAACTTGTGCTTTCATTCACACTAATCTAGTATGTTCACAGACAATTTCCAAACTCTTCATGTTTTCTCATTTTGGAAGCATAGTAAAAAATTTAAAGAAATCAATATACTAGATTAGAGGCTACAAAAAAGATAAATGAATTATGGTTTTGCTTCTGCTTAGAGATTAAAGGCTCTTTTGGATCACGCAGTTTTATAATAGAGCTTTGCACACTCAGATAAATCTATTTCAAAATTTTACCTGAGTTTTATGAGTGATGGTAGGTTTGATACTAACAAAAACAAACAAACGAAAGATACAGCTAGTAAGGCCAGTGAAATAATTCCTAATACAGCATTCAGCAATGTATGCTTGAGGAGTGTCCTTGGGATCTAATCAGATTAGAGAACCATACATATATTGACTAGAGGACATTGCTTTTCCTCATATTTGCATAAAGTTTCTTCAAAAATTAATATCATTCATTTCAAAAAATTATGATTTTTTATGGAGTTATGGTATAACTCCAAAAATTAAAAGCAATTTGAATGTGTGAAGCTAAGGAGTAAATTGACAAAGGTGAATTCATAGAAGAACACAGAATAGATATTTCACCTATGTATTTCAGAACACCCATGGTACTGTGAAAAACTATAGTTTTTACACTCTTTAAAGGACTTGTCTTCTGAACATCTACATATTGTTTTTCCTAATTTATGGGGAAAAATTAAAAAGTTGATTTGTTGCTGATTGGAAATATATATGTCAAGAATAATCTTAAAGAAAAAAAAGTATTGATATATTTCAAATCTTTAAATTAGAGACTTTAGACTTTAAAGAGAAAATTCAGCTTTTTCACCACAATTGCACAAAATGGAACCATCCACTTTGTACAACTCTCTGGAAGTCCTTTGTTCAATTCTATGCCTGTATGGGAACACATATATTATTTTATCAAGTTATTTCTTCTTGTTAAATGAAAGCTCTTCACTAATCAACACACAAACAAACAAAATCTCAACTAAATCCAAACAAGATATGGTTAAATCTCAGCATCTCCTTTGAAAAAAAATCCAGTCCTGGCTAAAAAGATTTCAAGCAGTACTGAAATTACTCCTTGTTTTTGCATTTCTTCCTACCTTCTTCATTAGGTAGGAAGAACCTACCTAATGAAGGTAGGTTCTTCACCCCACCATTCACCCCACCCCATCATTCTTCACCCCACAATATATATAACATAGAAAAGATGCAGGCCATACCAAGAGGACCACATGGCTTTAACATATAACATGAGGCAACTTACACTATCAGGTGAAATTTATAGTCCTAGAGATTCTGTCTTTCCACTTCTGAGGCAGCTAGACACGTCAGGCATGCCAGCTGCTTCAATCAACGTCAGGCATGCCAGCTGCTTCAATCAGTAGGTGAGAGCTACCTCCTTGACACTTTTTTAAAAGATGATTGTAGTGAATTTTGTTGTGCTCAGATGTCCTGTCTCCAATTCAGCTCCACAGAAACAGGAGGATGAAAACTGTTCAAGTCAGCAAAACAAATATCTAAAGAAGTAAACTGATCGTACTTTGAAAAAGTAACAGACATCCACATAATTTTAAGAAACAGAAGATATTAGTCAATCCTAGTAATACCCTCAAGCAAAGCAGCTTTAAGGTAGAAGAAAGAGTGTATTAGCTTTGTTATAATTAAATGCTGCTCTTAATGACATCTGCAGTAGTTGGAAGCACACATTTACTAGAGTATTTGAAAAGAGCAAGGAACCTGCAAAACAACGTGTTTTGAGAAATTATTATGTATAAGTAGGTCATTTCTGTTATTTGCTTAGTGTCTTCCAGAGAATAATTTGGATGGCAAGTATGGTGTTAGTCTTCATTCACTTTCTCTGATGTGATTCCAATGAGTATAATGAAATGATCTCTGATTTACACTTGGGGAAGAGCTAGCTGTTACACCGCATATAATTCTCTAGGTTGTAACTGCTGAGTCAGGGTGAAGGGAGTGCTGCAATCAACACTCGTGCACGGTGGCCTAGCATTTCCCTGATGGAGCCAACAATGATCTGTTCAAAAGGTGAAGCGGAGCTCCAGGAATTTATCCCGAGGTGAATTCTCTCTGAGGAGAACAGGGGAGAAAAGGGAGCAGCAGCAATGATCAGGAAGTCTGACGGATGAAGGGGACACAGTTTCCCAGTTCTGTCCCACAGAATATATGATCTTTCTATAGTTTCTACTGAAAATAAAGACTATGCTACAATCACCAGACAATGATGATGATAGAGAAGAACGATTATATTTTCCTTCAGACTTGGATCAACACAAAAAAAAAAAAACAGAAAATGGGAAACTTCAATTTTAGAGTAAAAGAAAGCTCATCAATCAGCAGAGAATTGTTGCAAAATTGGGAGTGGGAGTTGGTTATTCTGGAAAAGGCTGTGGCAGGACTTCATTTGACTTCCTATGAAATATTAATATAGATACAAGAGAAGTTTTGACAATCAGTAACCAAATTATGTCAAACAACTCAATGTAAGGCATTCAGCAGAAGAAATAGGACTACAATATTGAAAAAGAATAAAAGAGGGAAAAAATTACAGAAAATATTAAAGTTGTTTGTTTTAGCATCTTGTGATTTGTAAGGAATGTACATAAAGAATGAATGATTGTTATTACCTACAAACTACCTTTGCTATTTATAAAAATACATTACCAAAATGAGCTCAGTAGTAACCTTTTTAAGACAGAGATAAATTGCTTGTAAATTCTTATATAATTCCTCTAGCAAAACAACCTACTTACTTACTTTTATTCAGGTATATGTGGGATCACCATTCCTTGATAAAGAGAGCAATGTAATCAAAATGTGAAATGACTTGAATATGATGATATACCAGCAGAATTATTGAGACTAAAAAGCTTGACGTATGTCTATAAATCTCTCCTCCACACATGGAAAATTAAAATATCCCAGGAACTAAAGCTGTCATTGTGCTCATCTATAAAAGAAAGGTAGGTGCAATTGCCATGCGTATTATCACTCAGAAATTGTGACTTCTGACTTAAAGGACATAAAGATAAAATTTAGCACTCTCCAAATGTGAGACAGAAGGGTAGGTTTGTTGTCCTCAAAAATCAGACAAATATGTCTAAAACTGTCACCAGACTTCAAATCTGTTGGCTGCCTTGAAATGTTGGTTCTCATAAAAGCATACTGATAACATGACATCACAATACTGTTCCACGATAGCAAGATCATCTAGAACAATGCCCTGACCAATTCTTTCCACATTCACTTAGTGAAAACTTAGTGTTCCATATGATATGTTGCAGCCATGTTACTCACTGACAAAGGAAAAAGGTTGATCATTATACTCTAGATATATATTTCATAATCTGAAAAGTTGTTTAAATCAACATTGAGACCCTTAAAATCTCTTTTAATACAATTGTGAGGAATTGGATGCCAAAAGCTTTGCACTGAGGCTCAAATGGAAAAAAAAAAGTTGCTGATTATTAGATATACAAGCTTGTTTGTAAAGGATAGTGAATCATTATGAACTTGAAAGAACACTGAAGTGGTTTTTAGATCTTAGTGATACATCTGGTGACATCATTTTGGACAAAACATCTTGGCAGTTATGACAGATCTTTGATTTGATTTGCTTAGTAGGCATAGTTCCGAAAAAGTAAAGTACCAAACTTCAAACTAAATAAAACATTTCCCAGCAGCAGAAGCATTCACTTTGTGTGAAATATTGCCTTAATATTGATGACATATACAACTTCTAAATGGGCTTCATCCGCACCATCTGTGTGCCATATTGTGCATGATATAGCAGAACAACATTTGTAGTGATAAACTTTTGGAACACAGTGGTCTTTCAGGGAATATAGCCACAATCATCATAGAACAGCTGTGCTGTGCCAAGCATGTGTCTAGAATGGAAGACATGAAAAGGCCACAACAAGAGTTGAATGATGAACCATAGGAGAGTGAGATAAACAAGGAAACAACATAGGGATATGCAGGAACACAACCCCAGACAATTTAAATTTGACGTCAGCAAATAGCATTTACTGTCAACACACAAATCAGAACAGTGCACAATTGCCTGAATGCAAGTCTCTGAGAAGATCTATTTACCCATTGCATTTTAATGCATTAAAATGCATTAAATGTCAATACATTAAAAACTACCAAAATGGCTCATTTGGATGAGCAATCCAAAAATGGCTCATTTAGCAGGAGGAATATCCAGTCTAGGTAGGAGATGCTTCCACTCATGCTTCAGGCTTCCTACCAAGTCAAACACAAGAAGACACTTCTTTCGTGTGATTGCAGTTCTTCAGAAAATCATAATTTCTTTTAAATAATTTGGAACCTATTCAGACCACTTCGCTTGCCAGATTGTTTTACTAAGTGATGGAGCACTAATTCTTTATAAATCAGATAAATTAAAGTTTTTAGACAGCAGTACTGATGTTGGTTAAAGTCTCCTTTGCTTTCATTTGGAAAAGCAGAGTCTGAAACTGTTAATGTAATAGAAGCATTTCAAAGCTTTTTATATGAACAAGCTTTTTCAAAGCTTTTTATATGACAGAGAAAGTAAGAGAACCCATCTGAGATTCATTTAATTCAGAAATGGAGTAGTATTGTAAAGCACCAAGGAAAAAAAATATTTGAAGATGAGGTCACAACCCACCATCCTCTAAACAGACACTATGTTGCTGAGAGATTCAGTTTGTTTTAACGACAGGAAGAGAAACCCACCTCTGCAAGAGTTTGCAAAATGCATACAGAGATTCCTCAAATTAAAGATTTGAAGAAGTAGGGATCATCTTCATACTTAGAAGCAAATCATGAAAAAAAAAAACAAACTTTTGCATACATTTGGGGAGAAGGGTCAGGCTCCTAATTAAGATCCTGATTATCATTTCACACCTCAATCTTGTACATACATAGTTAACAAATCTCAGTGAATAAAATCTTTCTTCACATATGGAATTCTTTGAAATTCAAGCTGAATGGCTAGAAGCCTTTTAATATTGAAGCCTTCTTAATAAAGAAGCATACATTCATATTCTATAAATCCTCACCAGGAAGACAGCTCATGTGACTGTATCAAAGTTAATAAACTCCTCGATAGTACAATATAATATCCAAGTAACTACTTCTACAGCATGAGCTAATGACTACAATGGAAAAGGTTCAGCAGGAACCTCTTTAAATTCAGTTGTTTATCCAAACTTTACTGTAGTGGCCAGATCCTTTCCTTTAAGTCTTTCAAGTTTCATTCCTTCCCTCTGTTAGGAATACCAGATGATCCAAGTAGCCCATTGTTATGCTCTATTTCCTTCTAATCGCTTGTTTTTTTGTTTGCTTGTTTTTCCTCCTAGAAAAGGTGTATTCAAAGAGGAAAACAATATTGAATCAAAAATGAAAAGATGATTTATGTAGAATTATCCACTTAGATTCAGACACAAAGGTAATAGTTCTTACTTTATGTGGAGGATCATTCTTCATCCACTTCTTATTACATGATATTTTGCTTTGAGGCAACAAAATTTCAAGTTTCAACATTTCAGTCTGTCTGCCTCTCCATATACAATGTCTCAGCAGAAGAAATAACAGGAAGATGAGAGAATAGCACATCAGTTGGTCCACATTCTCTTACATACATATTCCTTCCTTCCTTCCTTCTCTTCCTCCCTTCCTCCCTTCTTTCTACTTACTAACTTCCTTACTTCGCCTTCTATATATTTTCTTTTACATTTAGATGGAGCTTGAGTAACTCTAGTCACACATACTTTTGTTATTGATTGGTTTAAAACATCTCCAAAGTTAATTGAAAATCTAGAGAGCATGCTCAGTGAGGAGGGGTAGTTCCTTGGAAGTGGGTTACTTCTAGGATGGGTTTTTTATTGGTATTCTACTGAGATTAGAATGAGGAGAAGCTTGAGTATAGTCCATCTGAAGGGATTGATCTTCCACCATTGTTGGCCCAGCACCAGACATCTTGTAATATCATACTGTGTGGCTTATCAGCTGCATGGTATAACCAAGTTGCCACCTCTGCAGAGAGTATAATAGAGTTTGGCCATGGTGTCTTCACTCCGCTCCACCTCCCACGCTTCACTCATCAGCTGCACTCCCTGCAGGGAAGTGCAATGTCTGCAGGGAGGCCCACAAAGTTTGGCCATGGTGTCTCCATTCTTTTCCATCCTTCCCTTACTCTCATTAAGGGCAAATTGTGTTGCCAAGGGAATGTGGAGAGGTAAATTCTGTACATATCAATCATCCCTGTAGTGGAAACAGTCTTACACTTCAAGGAAGCCACAACTTCTGTTAGGCACTCTTATGGCAATGTGAGTCTGAAAATCTCATTCAGCTAATAGAAAGTTAGGACTTATAACTCAGTTCGTCTGTGTTTGATTCATTTCTTTCTCCAAGATCGTTGTTTTATACATATGCAATTCTTCTCAATTAACTTTTTACAGTGTGACACCCTCACTTCATCCTCTAATTTTAAAAGGAACTATATTCATGCATTAGACTAGCATAAAATGTGCAAGGAAAAGAAATTATGGAAAAGCACAGACTCTTGTTTGTGTTAAGAAGCACTATATGTCCATGAACACTGCTGAAGATGATCTACTACTCATCCAACATAGATTTGTTGACATATTGAATTTAGTATGCATCCAAATCCCAAATCATCAGTAGAGATACAAGAACAAATATAGCCGATTTAGAGTCCCATGGTTCCCAAGTTCCATTCACTTTATGACTGTCAGCCTAGCATCATACTCATTTCTCCAGTTTTAAAATGTATTACAATAATATTAAGAAGGAAAGGTTTAGTGCAACCAGATTCAGTTTAGGCAATTATTTAAATAAAAAAAGAAATTCTACTTCACTCTCTTCCTCTTGATTCTCACCTATTGTATTGTGAATCCCTCCAGCCCACTAAATCTCCCAGTGTGGTAGACAAAAACTTTTTTATATCATTCCCAGCAATGGAAAATGTGCAGCTTAAGTTAGATGGAGCATCAAAGTGTGTTGACTGCATTCAGATTAATACTAGACTCTCTCTTTCTGATACTAGTATATTTGTTATGAAAAGTTTACAAACAAACTATGCTGAACTGAGTAAGTAGTTAACACTGAAAAACAGGTGTTTTGGAAATCTATCTACTTTTCCCAGTGAAGTGACCATTTCTTTTGTTATCTAGAGTGATTTTTGCACCTAGCTAACATAGAAGATAATAAAAAATAAAGAAAATAATATTTATTATTTACTATCACACTAGCTCTATACATTATCATGCAAACTTGGCAGTTTTGTTGCAGCAATATTTTGACCTTAACATTTCACAGAGATAATTGTGCTCAGATTAAGGAGGAAATTTTTTTTCCCAGCACTATCTGTGAAAATCTGATTCTTTACTTCTTTCACTTTATTTAGAGACAGATAAACAGAGAAAAGAGAACATATATGGTACATGCATGTGAACTGGGTAATACTCACTTAGAAGGTATTAGATAAGGTATGGCTAAACCTCCAAACAGAAGAGTTTAAAATAATGCCAAGCACAGCAACAGCTAGAGTTTGTTATTGATTTTTATTTTTATTGATATTATTTGTATTACTATTGATATTCATATAAAATACAAACATATAAAAAGTAAGGGTCCTGTTCTGCCTCTTCTATTAATATCTTCAATCAAAAGGGCAAACAGACCTAAAGAGAAGAAATTTGATATAACTGTGTTGCAGTTTTCCATACTATATTAATACATTTATTATTGTTTCTCACTGACATTCATCCTAAGTCTTCCTAAAACTACTCAATAATGCCCAACCTATTTGTGCTCCACAAGCAGCACCTTAACAGTTGCTTTGTGGCTTTCAGATGGAGAAATTAATTATCTCCAATGAAATCCTACAGAAGCATTCCTTAGTGACTGGGAATTAAACATCTGCGCAGAGATATCTTTTATTATATACCATAGCTGCAGAAGCTATATGTCTGCAAACGAAAGCTTAGACCTTATAAAATGAAATGCAGTGCAAGTCATGGGTGAAAAGATATCACCTTTAGGGCTCCTCAGAAATCTCTTATCTGGAACACAATCTAACTTTGAAGCTAGCTCTGCTTTTCCAGTCACACTTCACTAGTTGGACTAGAGATTCAACTCATCTCTTCCAACTTAAATTATTTTATAATTGTATGATTAAAGTGAACCAGTTAGTGCAGATAGGGAAGATTGTATTTGGCTAGATGTTGTCATCTTATTTTTTATAGTGCCTGCCTGGATACTCAACATATTAGATACAAAAAATAAATAAAAAGCACCTATGAAAGTAAATAATTGTAGGATATTAGCATATTATATTGTTCAAAGTAAATGATCTCCAAATTACAGCTTCTTGACTGGAAAAGAAAAAAAAACAATATAATTCTTTGATAACCTTAGGTATTCATACTACATTATGGCAAAATCATAATAAATGCTTACAGAAACCCAGTGTGTTAATATTAGCTTGTTTTTTAGGCTTCAGAAAAGAGACAGTGACAAAACTAGCAAGATGGTGGATGAAGTTAACATTATTTCTCCTAAATTTTACTGCAGCTTCGGCAACACAGAATTTTGGATTATTAAGATTATATTAAAAAAGAAATGCCTTAAAAATCACCCTAAAATTCTCTGTCAGTCTAATCAGTACTTGATAAGGAAAATAGGAAGAATTAATAGAAGGTAAAAGCAAGACAAGTGCTACTTTGATTTTTCTTTCATCCTATTTTCTTAGTCTTTTCTTTCCCTTTCACTTTCCCAGTCCACTTCCTTTGTTCAGACTTTTCAATGTGCTTCCCATACACATCCAGCATATATAACACAACGTGTTATATATGAAGACGTGTTTTGAATTGTCTGTGGTTAATGGGGTAGGACGGCTTACTAGAATTAAAGTAAGATGCAAAGTCTTCTACATTTACAGATTTCCAATAGTAAGTGAATAAAATGGGTTTCTCTTCTGCCAGTGATCACTATATTTAACCTCTGGCCTTCGGATCAATTTCACACAGATTCTACAAGGAAATCAAAATTTAAATGAAATTTTATTTTCTTTAGCAGGAATTTTGAAGAAATTCAACCCTGAACATGAATTTTAAAAAACCTCCAAGGCAAACCAACATAAATATCAATAAGCAACTCCTTAGACATTAGAGAAGCCTGTAATATTAGGCTATGGGTAAATACTGAAATGCACCAGAATATATCATAAATCAGAAATATTTATGTATACAAAAATATAGCCATTACAAATTTTTTTTGCACGACAAAAGTAAAAATTGATAGCTTCCATACTTTATCTTTTAGTCAAAGAAACAGTCAGTTTTCATGCAATAGACTAGTGGCAAATTTGCACCCGCGTCTCATTTTAGCAATACTTTTTGATTCGCTATCTGCAGAATACAAGACTTCTGATCTCTTAGCAAGACAAAAGCCTAAGAAACTACCTTCACTTTAAAACTGTTATTTATTTAGGCGTTTACTGTGATTTTTGATCTTGATTTTTTTATTTTTTATTTTTGTTCTTTCTTGCTCTTTTATTAAAGATGCGAAAGTCATGATACTCTTAGGAATCTTAAGGTATAATAGTTCATGAGTTCACATGGCAGTTTCTCATTTTTATTCTTTACAAGACAAATTATAGACAGTGAAAAGTAGACAAATCATAGACAGTGACTGCTGCTGTTGCAAGACACTTCCTCCCCATGTCCCTCCACAAGTATTTCATAAGTGGCACACAGATTTGCTTACTCACTCTTAGATTTGGAACAGGTATCAATGAATACATATTAATAAAATATTTGTGTATACTAAATAATAATCTTGATTTTCTGCATTGTTTGCCATTTTAAGATTATATTTATCATCTTTCTACTACTACGGCCAGTACTCTGATACCTATTCTAAGAAGGTAGATTTTGCCAGTCTACCACATCTACACAAGAGAATATTTCTCTTCTGTGATTGAAATAGGAAATGAAAGACAGTTTCTAATATAAGTATCTGGAAATATTACAAACGCTAAAAATGTAACTACAGGATTAGAGAAAAAAATCATTAATACAGGAAATAAGGGCATAACCAAGGGAAATGCACTGCATGATTATTACTAAATAGGTAGAGTTCTTGATCGATCTATAATTGTAAGACTCTTCAATCTTAAAAAAGTAGTCAGTAAGTATCAGAAATCAGTTAGCAGTCATTAAAGTAAATCTATACGACTAATTTCCTCAGTTTATACTCACTATAGTGTCCAGTCTTTTTATCAATAACACATTATACAGGACTTTTAAGGAGGTCATTGACACTTCATTTTCATCTGAATGCTTGAAATGGTCTTCAATATTCTGAACGAACTTGGATAACTTTAGGATACAAGACAGATTTCTTTTTCAAGAGGCCTGTCCATGATGGAAAAAAATAAAGATTATCTAATTTTTCCCTTAGAAAATAAGGGAACAACTATATCATTTTCAAGGGGATTTTTTTTATAAATACCTATGCATATCTTACATGAATAGATAACAGTAAAATTTGAAATTGACAAATACCTAGAAATTATGATGTATCATAATTGATGTTTTGACATCACAATAATGTATAAACCGTATAGAAATTCGATTTCTTTTAAGTTTTTTATTTTATGTAAATAGTCTGATAAGTTTTAAGATACCTTTTACCAAAATCAAAAATCTTATTATGTGCTTCGATGTAATTCTTTATTGCAGTTAAGCAAAAATGCAGTAATAATCAATTGCAATAATCATCAATTTTAGGCTGTTGAACCAGATCAAAACAGACCCATATTAGCATTTAATTGATGTCTTTTAAACATGAAACTTTATAAACTATGGCATTAAGAATCCTTTTAGTATCAAATACAAGCAGTTAATCTCTAAGCATAGATTTACTTTCTACATAGATGTCATTTGATCATTATATTTTTTTTTCTGGATAGCACATCCTAAACATTCAAATAAATGAAATTGTCTTATTTTTGTCCTTAAGTGTTTGACTGAATTTGTGACGCCAATTAAGGCTTCAGAAATCAGGAATAAAATGTGAGTTTATTAACTACAGTAAACTATATTCAGTAGAATGAAATTCCTGGAAAAGTTTCACTAAAACTTCTTACATTAGAAAATATGATGCTTGTACACTGTAATTGATATGCTTTTGGTTTCTGAGGACTTCTTCAGGCAAAATCTTTTGAGGTTTCAAATATGGAATCTATGTGATAGTGCACAGTAATTCTGCATATACAATTTTGAAGCAAAAATGGTGAATGCAATCTGACGCTTTATACTTTTAGTAGTTACCTAGTTATCTCTTAGATCTGACTTAAAGTCACCTGAGGTCTTAGTTTTGCTGTGGCATTTCCTCTTGGGAAAATGGCTTTTTTAAAAAGATCCATACCTGCTGCTGGTAAGAGCTTTGATGGAAGCAACTTTCTTAAAGGTAGTAACAGACTTAAATCCTGCAGCTAATACAAAGTACTATTACCAGAATGCTTATATTACATTCCGGCTATTTTTATGTCCTTAAGGTCTTGTCGTCCAGAAATGATTTCAGTATATGAGAAGAAAGCATCATATCTATTAAGGTGAATGCATCACTTTAGCTATCTTCGGTTCCAGACAAATTGCTTAAGAACTCATTATAAAGAAACCAAATCTTCATCTGCAAAGTAAGATCTGTACATAGCTTATACAGCTTATTTTAGAGCAGCCTTAAGATACCTCCTGATGAGTTTATTCTGTAATTTTAATTAAAGTTCTGGAGTTAAAGTTATAGGGTGTATAAATTAAATTAGTTTATATTTAAAATGTTCTGTCACAATATCCAAAGTTGAAAAAAGATTACATCAATTATTCAAATTCACAACACCTATGAGAAAAGGAAGAATATGTTGCATGAAAGCAGTCATAGAATCATAGAATGCTTAAGGTTGGAAGGGACCTTAGAGGTCATCTAATCCAACCCCCCTGCACACGCAGGGTCACCTAGAGCATGTGGCACAGGGCTGCATCCAAGCGAGTTTTAAAGATCTGCAAGGAAGGAGATCTTTGCCCAGGCTTCTGGGCAGCCTGTTCCAGGGCTCTGTCACCCTCACAGTGAGGAAATGCTTCCGTAAGTTCCTGTGGAACTTCTGATGTTTCACTTTGTAGCCATTTCCTCTAGTCCTATCACTGTCCTCCACTGAAAAGGGGACAATCTCATCCTCCTCCATCCCTCCCTTGATGTATTTATACACACTGATTAGGTCCTCCCTCAGCCTTCTCTTCTCCAGACTGAACAGGCCCAGTTCTCTCAGTCTTTGCTCATAGGGCAGATGTTCCAGGCCCCTCAACATCCTGATAGCCCTGCGCTCTCTCTCCAGCAGTTCCACATCCCTCTTGTACTGGGAAGCCCAGAACTGGACACAGTACTCCAGGTGTGGCCTCACCAGGGCTGTGTAGAGGGGGGTGATCACCTCTCTTGATCTGCTGGAGACCCTCTTCTTAATGCACCCCAGGATCCCATTGGCCATCTTGGTCATGAGGGCACACTGCTTTCTCACGGCCATCTTGTCGTGCACTATGGCACTGAGGTCCTTCTCTGTGGGGCTGCTCTCCAGCAGGTCAGCTCCTAATCTGTACTGGTGTCCAGGGTTATTCCTCCCCAAGTGCAGGACCCTGCACTTGTCCTTGTTGAATTTCATT
>JAUBOD010000601.1:3438919-3459462 GCA_032353885.1 Nothura maculosa | reverse complement strand
TCGGAAGTTCCACAGGAACTTCAGGAAGCATTTCCTCACTGTGAGGGTGACAGAGCACTGGAACAGGCTGCCCAGAGTGGTTGTGGAGTCTCCTTCTTTGGAGATCTTTAAAACCCGCCTTGATGCAGCCCTGAGTCATGTGCTCTAGGCGACCCTGCGCGTGCAGGGGGGTTGTACTACATGACCTCTGAGGTCCCTTCCAACCTTACACATTCTATGATTCTATGATTCTATGATTCTACTAGCTCGTGTTCATGAAATAAGAACATGATTTTTATAAACTAAAGATCAGAGGAGAATTATACTCCAATTCCAGGAAAACTCCAAACTCTCAAGGCAACTGAATCTCTGAAAGCTTTGGTAAAAATGCATTTAAGTTACACAGGCTTCCATAGCAACACTCAAACTCAGATTGTGCTGAGCTGCAATCTTAAAAGAAAGGAGAAAGATTCAATTTTATACACTCTCATACTTAACCAGATCAGAGCTTATTCTCTAAAACAAGAATTTTTCAGAAGACTATTGCTTTCTATGAGTTTCTTTTAAAAAGAATTGAAATTATTGTTGTTTACATATCTCTTTTCTGAAATATCATTCATCATCTTCATTTCCTTCATACTCCTTGGACATGAAAACGCATAGTCCTTGTAAGTTTCAAGCACGCAACTGGGATCAGGGCAGAGAACAGAACTTCAACTGTAAGACAATTTTAAAATTGAATTCATGTAATTCAATTTGCTTTAACTACTTAATGGACTTGCAATATTCAGATCTGCAATGCTACTACTGTTTATAGCTAAACCTGATAAATATCTCTGCAGTAGAACACTGCAGTCTAATAACTCACTCCAGATATTTACACTTCTTTCTCCCTCTTTCCACCTCTTCCAATTCTTTCCTAACCTTTGTGTAGGCCATGGGATATTGTAAAGCTGTGAGAAGACAAAGAAAAATGAAATTTGTATTGTTGAGATATGAGATATCAGAGATTGAAGTACTGCTGAGGAGACTGCTGTGTGTTCTGATAATCTCTGTGTTTAATCAGACTTGAGTGTTGGTTTATCATACATAAAGAATTCCAGCATGCACAGACTCTACAACAAAGATTAGCACATGGTAGAGTGAAGAGTCATAAATACTGTGGACAGAATGAAAGGAGAACGTAGCCCACATATTGTGGATATATCAACCCTAATTCTTCATCCAGATTAAGAATAACCTACAAAGACTGAGTGTGGGAGAAAAGACAGCAGAGAAGAAAATGTGGTGAATTAAGCAATAATGAAATTTAAGGAGGACAACTCTTTTTCCTTTGTAAAGTAATAATGTGTCTCTCAGGCTGATAATCTCAAGCATATGATAATAACTAATTTTTATTCGGATATGGATTTGTCCCTAGGTTAATATCTGTCCCAACTTCTACCTTTCTTCCTGGCAATTATGACGTATCTTCATAACATATGAACAAACATGTTATTTTGTGTGACAAGTGACAAATAGGAAATGTTAAAGAAAATAAAATAATTTGTGTATGAGAGGAAAAGAGAGAGTATTAATAGAATAAAATCAGATTAAGAACATTTAATTTTTCTACAATTTTACTAGTAGAAAATAAAAAACAAATTTACTAAATTCCATTTCTATCTGAATGACAGGTCTTCTGTGATAAATATCTCAATATCATTCACTCATAGAAGTGCAAACTTAACAGCTGAGTACAGAAAGAGTAGAAATAAACTTTCTAAAGGTAGTTCTAATAGCTCTAAATTCAGAAGATATTTATCTCAAATAAACAAGCAAGGAGTTAAGCTTAGAGAGTACTGAATTTTATTATGAAAAGTTAAGAAAATATTTCAGAACTAAATACATGTTAAGATACTGTTTAATGAATTATCATTCCAAATGATGATAAAATAGAAAGATTATTCAATATTAGTCTGTGGTGTCTTACCATCCTACCACATCTTATGGAAGCAACTGAATGAAAACAATGATCTTTTTTTCAAAGGGGAAAAGTTGGTATTATACCTGGGTTTTTTTCCTTGAAGAGAATAGGAGTTTTAGAGTGCCTGTCTGGGGAGAAGCAAATCAAGCAATCATGGGAATGAGAGGAAAGAAACACAAGCAGTGAAAGAACATTCAGAAAGCTTTTCCACTTAGGTCACTACAGAGTCTTACTGTCAATCTTGTCAGCACTAAAGGATGACTCAAGGGTAACTACTCTTAAAGCCTATGTGTGAGCAATGCCTAGGTTTTGCTGCTGTGTTTACATTTTGTAACATATGCAGAAACACATGAATGAGAAGAGAGCCAGCTAAAATTAAAAATCATACAAAAGAAGGCAAATTTTCATATCAGTGTTCTGTAATACATTTAACATATTTATAGCTCAGAGTTAAAAATTATTTTTATCGAGGATGTGAGTCCTCCTTTTTAAAGCAGACAGAGTTTGAACCCATAGCAAATGGACACAAACTTTTACATTAATCTTTGCTCTAATTCTCAGTTTATTATTTTTTGAAATATAATTCTATGCATCTTTCACACATTTTTATTCAGGCGAGAATTTACTGCAGTAAGTCTTTTTAGTCATGTAAAGGTTAGTGGATTTCACTTTAAGTATAGACTACTACACAGTTCTCTAGAGACTTGCTATCAGCAGGGCTACACAACAAGTTGATTTCTATAAATTAGTTTTAGTCTATAATACCAAGAAGAGATCCAAAGTAGTATGCTGAACTGAAAGGCAGACACTTTTACAGGTATTGAGAATATAAGAGTATGCCCTACTGACATGGACAGCATATCAAGGGAATTTATGCGGAGTGAAATTCCACATTTACAAACTGAAATTCCACACTTGCCTCAACCAAAGGTTCAGGTTTTTATCCTGAATTACTTTCTAATCTTTAGAAGGGAGAGATCAGTTATTGTAGCACAATACAAAACAAAACTAAATACTTATTTTTTGCTTATTGATTTGGTGATTTATTGCTAAATTTAGAGTATTAGGACACAATGAAGATAGTTTTATTAATGACAAACTCAGGTGCAAATGAAGGCAGGCTAAGCTATTACTGTTCATGCTCAAAAAGAGGGAGCTGAAAAGTTAGCAATGAAAGATATTAGCAGATAGTGAACATGTTACTTGGTCACGATTTCCAAATTATCCAATGTTTAGCTTTGTTTCAGGTCTTATGTAGGCAGCATAACTTAGATTCACAAATAAATTTAGGCCAAAACTCTAAGCTGTCCCTCACTACAGGTATTTGTGATTTGTAATTCTCCTTAAGTCATACTATCTGCAGATAAGGCAACTCTTGTCAGTATTGCTCAGTATTTCCATGAGCAATTCTCTGTCATGAAATCATAGGAAAATTATTTCTGTTATAAGGAAAATATATTATTTAAGCTTTTTACACTAACACAAGTTATTTTATTTTGTAGGTTGCTGCCTTACTAAGCTGAAAGAGTTATTTCAATCTGTATTGGTAAACAGAAGAAATTGAAAGAAATGGCAATTATGGTTAAATGTCTGTTTTGATCATCTACTCCATTAATTATAAGAAAACACATCAGCTAACCTTCTGAACTGCATAGTGATATTATTAAAAAAGAAGTAAAATATTGACATTTTGTTTTGTGAGCTCTATCTCTACATATAAAAGGAGTTCAGGAGACATTTTTTGCCTTAGGAAAATGCCTTAGGAGACATTTTTTTTTCCACAGCTGATATAAACCATTAGAATGAATGCTGCTTTCTCTCCTTAAAGAGGTTATGTTTCTTCTGACATAGTTCCTTCCTATCATACTCTAACAGAAGCTATGAAAGTAGAAAAGGAAGTATTAGTCTTTCTGTGACTACTACATTGGGTACTCTTACTAACTTGGGAAAAGCCCCAGTAATATCATGGTCATCACAGGTAACACCTCAGTAATTAGATGACGTTCGTCTCATCATAATCATTAAAGACTATCATTAAAAACAATATATTAGGCTGCATTGGTTTAGCTTAAATTATTGCTCAGATTACCCTTCTGAGGATCCTTTTGAAAATGAAATTGTTATAACATCTAAACTTTACATATTTATGTAGTAGCATACATAGGCATATTAAACTTAAAAGCAGAGCAATTATATAAAAATAACATGCATATCAGAATCCTAACTAATACAAATTATTGATCTTTCTTTCCCACAGGAAGATGATCTTTTACTGCTCTCCTTCTCATGCACTTCACTAGGACTTGACTACCTCGGTAATGGGCAATACTTGAAGAAAGTCTGAAAAAAAACCACACTAAGGAATAGGGTATCTTCAATCATCAAAAATGTTTAAATAGGCCAAATGGGTCAACTGGACTCCTTCCAGGAAGTATAAATGTAATTCTGTAATGCTGTGGAAGAGCTATTAAAAATTAATAAGCTACTTAAGAGGTAAGGCTTCTACATAACGAAGGCAATTGGAATATTTCTAGAGTATTATATTAGCTATAACCTATTATTAGTGAGACTTTATGTGAAAGTAAAATCTACATACAAGGTTTGTACCTCATCAAATGAAAGATCATTTTTTTCATTTTGAAGACACAGACTTGTAGTTCTTTATTATAGATTTATATTAATTTCCCTTTAATTAATTTCATATGTTTTTGAATATTTTAGACAGTGAAAGCAAAATTTTTTTAAAAGGCAAGTTTCTGGAGATGTACAGATAATAATTCTAGTCCTTGTTTGAACATAAAGGAGCTTGAAAGCCGCATCTATGCTATCTTAACATTGAGGAGTCTAAAGTACGAGTTTATCCCATCAAATAAACAAAGCAACACCAAACCAAACCTTTGTAATAGGGATTTTGTCATATCAATTGACAGACTTAAATACAGGCAAAACCAAGATATAAGAAAAGATGTAGTCATGTGAGGATAAGAAATCAATGGGACAGTATGTTAACATAAAAAACAGCTGCCAGAATATGGGACAGTCTAATGAGTAAGAATTTATATTGTTTGCTTCTTTTTTAAAGGAACCACTATGTTATTAAGAGGGTGAGTAACTAGCCAGATTATATGTCTGGAAATTCATGAAAATCATCTCCCATCATTGAAGAGTAGGATGAAATAAGCTATGGGTGAGAAATATCACAAATAGCTGGTGAAAATTATCACCATATTGTCTGAAAGCAATAATAGTTGGTATCATTATACAGAATGATGACCAGTAGGTACCGCAAGCAGTTAAGAGAATAAGCAGTTAATGTGTCACACACTAAAGAAAGGAGAGAGAAGAGAAACACAGGAAAGAAAAATTAAACTTCTAATAGCATCCTGACCAGGCAGTTTGGGACCAAGATGACCTCTATCAAAATCAGATAAAGTAATACAGAAATATCAAAATTTTAGGAGAATGTCTGAAATAGAAAAGTAAAAGGAGAGGCAAAAAAGCCAAGAAGAACCCAGAGTCATGGAAAACAAGGAAGCACACAATTTCCAGAAGAGCGTGGCAAAAGCACTTCAAGCTTATGAATGAGAACGGGATATTGGCTTTGGCTCCATGAGTTGCCTAGGTATATCAACTAGAACAAATGAGGGGGCTCGGGTGATAAAAATCCTTATGACAACTGTAAGGGGACACATTCCATAGCCCAGGAGTCTGTAGTTGGTACAAATGAGTTGGTTTAAATGAGTGGTGATGGAATTGTCAAAGTGGGAAGTGTAAGGCAATATTTTAATACTGAAGGAGGAGAAAATAAAAATCACAAAAGACTAGAAAGCAGAAAAAAAAGCCACAAGTGGCAGAAATAGCAAGGACAGGGAAGATAAACGGTGAGAAAGGATAGGCTGACTGAACTTCTCAGAACAAAGCAGAAGATAAAATTTGTCATCAGTGAAGGAAAAGATAAAACAACTGAAGTAGTCTGGTAATTTTTCCAGAAGACTGAAAATTAATTTTTAAATTATATTCTATATAATTCTATAGAGAATTTTTCTTTTTTTTTTGATCATCTGGAATCTAGAATATATTCACTTTGACTCTAAAATAGTATGTATTTTATCTAACACTGAGCAGTAACTAAATGCTTAATTAACTTTCTCTGCTTATCAGTAAAGCAGTAAACAAAGGTCCAAGTTTTGGCAAAATAGTTTGTGTATTTAGGTAATGACAAAGCTAGACAAAGAAATGATCATATTTTGCATTGTGTTTGAGAAATGGAAACTTATTTTTTATTTTTGTGCTCATTGAGAACTTCATTTTTTAAACTAGACTATTTTCAAGCTCTTCTCACTTTCTAGAATCTAAGATTTTTCACAGCATATTGTGTTCTAAACACTGGGAGAAAACAGTTGAAAATAAAGCTGGATAAAGATTTTCAAAGTAAATGACAATGCTGATAATATCTTGCAGTGGTAGCTGTTAAACAGAAGCAAAAAGAGTTGTATTAATCAATGCAGAGATAAAAAAAATCACACTGGCCTTGGAAAAACAGCTTATGTTGTACTGCGCTAATTTTATGCAGTCTAGTAAAGGATTTCAGTGATGGTAAGGTCACTGACACTTAGCAGGAGCTGGTTCACATAGAATGCATTTAACAGTTTGCATTACCAAAGGAGCTCAATTATGTCTTTTAGGAAAACATCTTTAAAATAGATTATCTCCTGCGAAGTCTGGAACTATAAACAGTTTCTGCGAGACTAGAACAGATTATGCCTCTAAATATCTATTTGTTTATTCTAAAAGAAAAAAAAGTCCTTTCCTGTGGTGCATAGATTTGCGCTTTTACTCATTACCAGCTCCTGCAACCTGTCTGGCAGGTATATTTCAATCCCTCATCAGCAAGTACATATAATAATTTAGAAAAGAGTAGGAGTTGTCACTACTGTAACTGCTGCATTAAATCTGAGAAATCTACTCCAGTTATTATCAAATCATTTGCATAACTAATTTTATTTTAATAAGAAACAGTATTTCTTATTCTTCTTATGAAGTAATAAAGGAGATGATTTGATCTAATGAAATATTAAATTATTAATTTTCCAGACATAATAGAAGTTATAATGCTATCTCGAGTGTTCATTTTCAGTTGTAACCAATGAAATCCTGTGACATCCTCCACAAATAGGGGATGTGCAAAGCCTTTAAAAATTAAAAATAACAGTCAATGTTCTTCTCCCTCATGATTAACATTACTCTATTGCTCAAACTGTCGGAAAATCAAAAAGGTCTAACATAACTAGCATGAGAGTGGCTTTCCCAAGCTCTATGCAAGGCTCCTCCACTTAGTGCTTTAGCATTATCACTATACTAAATTACACTGCACCATGAACTAGCTCAATGCTTTGGAACAGATGCCCTTCCAACAGGATTATCAACTCATGCAGGCAGGACTGCAGCACACATTAGCTTGGACAACAGCAGACCTCCTGTTCTTCCAGGACTTATCTCTGTGCCTTTTCTTTTTCTTCCTAGTGTCAAGCCTTCCAGAATAAGAGAAGCTTGAGATGCTCTTTTTTATATATTTTTTTGTTTGTTTTCTCACTAGGTAAAGATATTGTTTGATGATAATTTGCTGCTTGGATTATTACCTGTTAATCAGAACTTCCAAACTAAACCCACTAAAACTAAACACAGGAGAAAATGATAAACAGATGAATGGGAGGGAAAGAATATTATGACACCCATGATTATTCAAAAATATTTTCTTTTTTTTTTATGGAAAATGCTGGATCTTGTGAATTGTAGTCCTTCCACACCAATTTAATCTAATTTTATGAGGATATTTGACTTTTTTTTTAAAGGGCAAAATCTGGGAAACTTAAGATATCAATAAGACATTAAACTTTACTGCAGTGTGATCTAATTTCCCTAATAGTTTGTTCAGTTTTGTTTTCTCTCTTAATTTCAGCATAAAACATCTTTTTGTCTTTAAATGAGAAGGCACTCTTGCAGCCTACATTTGTGAGTGGAATAATGCTGGTGTAAAGTTATTCTCAGTTATCCAAAATACTTCATTTATACAGTGCACTTAAAAGTGGGCAAGGTAACTTAAAGAGCAGTTTCATTTCCTGCCAAGTATTTTTTGCCACTCTGAAATTTCTCTTTACTTTTTGTTGCCTTCTTTTGACAAGTTGCCTCTTATAAAGATAACTGGAAACTGTAATTGGAAGCAGATATCATATTCTGGTCTTTTTGGAAGCAAAAAGCACTCATTTCAGAGAACGTTGATTTTTAGAAGATTTACAAGCAAAAGAGGCTTAATATGTCTTTACTCTTGGCATGACTTTTAATTTCCAATCAATCTGGATGATCTTAAGACATTATTAAATATACATACTAAATGAATTAGATTTATTGGTGTGTTTCAAGAGTAGATTAGAGTCTTATATTTATTGCTGTCAGATTGTAAACATGCCAGGTCACTCTGTTTCTCCCATGAAAGATTCTGAGCACTGCTAATAGGGTGACAATTTTTTTTTTCCTAGAGGCTCTTATACACACACTCATTTAAGAACATGACTCCTCTTGCAGAGGAAATTTTAATAAGAAGGACTGCAATATGTCATACTGCAGCAGCAGATCCTGCACTCACCAAAAAGCTAGGGCCTAATGAAGCTTTCTGAAGACCTACCAAAACCAACAGTATCATTTGAACCTTTTCCAGTCTTCATTTTGAAGGAGTCAGACAATCTCAACAGATGCCAGGCACAATCCTGATTTCCACTGTAAAACTGTGTCCTCAAGTGTTACCTTCAAGCCTGAAGATCAAAAGATAATATTTTTTTCTGTCAATGGCAGATTTAATCAACATATTGTTTGACCCTTTCAGACTTCCAAAAGCATGCAATAGCAAAAAAACAAAGCTTTCGATTTAAAAGAAACACTGTGTGGTTGCTACAGCAAGAACAGTACATTACAGCTTATCTCATAAATACATTACATCATGCCAATAATTCTTCCTTACCTTCTGTTACAAGTCTTCTGTAGAATTCACTTTACATAAAGATTCATTTAGAAATTCCCAGAATGGCTACTATTCCAAAAGTTTAAAGATCAAGGGCAGACAATATTTATTTATTTATTTAGGATTCAAATATCTGAAGTAAGTCACAGAAGCAGTGTATCCTATTAGCATGGTGCAACTATAAAATATAAGAAGCATATGATAATCTGTAAAATTCAGTGATTTCAGAAGTCAATATCATTTCAATCCATCTACTGTTTCTTTGCTGCATATGTACAGCATGACTCACAGAGAGCCTATGCAGGAGGCTCCCAGCATAGTTCTGAAGTTAAGTACTCATGGTGTGTTGGAGCAGGACAGTAGCTCACTGTACCTGCTGCCTCTCTTCTCAAAAGGGCATTTCAGAGATGGATTTGTAGATTCAGGGCAGGATGGAGAGTAAGTTATAATATTTCCCCAGCCTTATAAAACAACACTGCAAAATGGCTAAAGATTAAGCTAGAGCAAACACTGCAAGGAAATACTGACTTAAGGAAAAGGTGGATCACTAGATCTACCTGATCATTTGGAGATATAACTCCTGCCATATTCTCTTCACTGCCATACAAAACCTACAAGTGAGATACTTGAAGAATTCAATATTTACAAGTTCAATATTTAAAAGATTAATTCCTGATCCCACAAATTTTCCTCGTTGGTGAAAATTAAACTATTTTACAGAATTTCTAAAAGATCAAACCAATATGAGACAAATATTTGAAAAAACATTTAGTTTCTTTTCCTTTATATAATTTCTGAGCAGAATATATCAACCCACAGCACATGCCTAGCAAATTTACTTATTTTTAAGAGCTGGGTATTTAAGACTGATTCTGCCTAGAGTTAACTTCTGCAGTTAACGTAACATTCAATAGAAAATAGATTGGAAAAGCTGAGGTAAAATAGTTAGAAATAAAACAATAAAAAAAGATTACTCCAAAAAATGTGGAAAGGTGACTCAAAAACAAAAATTAAATGTGGGGATTGAAAGGGCAAGGTTTGTACTACCCTTATTCCTTCCTTCTTTTTCTTATGAGCATATATTTGCTAAAGTTGGCAGCTATACTCCCCAAGACAGTACCTGACTCCATCAATTTCCTTCCTTTATGATTTCTCACAAATGATAACTCCAGCATTTGCCATTATTGTCAGTCAGTGTGTTCCCAAGGAGACAACTGAAGTTCTCAGCTTCATTCTGCACATGCAACATAAAAAGAGGAGGCAGCATGCAAATGCAGCACACTGGATACCAGAGCACTGGTGCCAAACACATCGTCCCACTGCAGGGGTGGCTCAGGAACAGACCTGAGCTCCACTCTAAGTGGCGAGCTCACCTTCCCAGCTTCACAGCGGTCCTTCCCCATCACCATTACCTCGTCCAACAAAGCGACAGTGGATGAAGCCCAGATATATAGCATCTCCTCTCAGCCCCTTGGTCCCATTGCAGTGGTCAGCCCTTGCTGCTCTGGTGGCCAAACCACAGACCTGTACACATTCACTTCCCAGTGTGTGAATAGTTTTAAGTTTTGCCTACTATGCATACTATTCACTCCCACTCACAATGCTTCAGAAGAATGAAGCGGAAAATACTACATTCGTATATATAAACATAGGATAGAAATAAGCTCTGTTGTCATTTTACATTCACTAGAAAGGGGTAAGAATTCACTGATGGTAGGTTGTAGGCACAGATAGGCACCTTAAACAGTCTTCATATTCTTAATACTTTATTCAACCTATTTTTAAAGCAGAATAAACTTGATCTCATCTCAAGCTGCTATTTGTTTTGAAAAATGATTCTTTTGGTTAGTGCTGTGCTACTATCAGTCCTAGAACTTGCACATGTCCAAGCTGTAGCATTGCCAGGAAAAAAAGTGAATGCCAAAATGTTTACAAGCAACAATCTATCTTTCACTGCATACGTCATACAGAAAACAAGCTTTACTAAGAGGTCATTTTCATAGCTTCTTACAATAGCAGAGTAGGAAATGTCATGCATGTCTTTTTTACATATATTTTTAAAATTCTACACTGGGATAAAACTAGGGTATATAGGTATATATATACAAACTATACATATTTATATAAAAATTATACTGTGTATATACAAATGGTACTTACATACATAGGTATGCATACAAAATTATACATAAGTAAACATATATAGGTGTATATACAAAAGTATACATATACATAAGTATGATTTGTATATTTTATATATCTAAGCATTCTTACTGATTATATATATACTTACATATAAATATAGTTTTATATATTTATTTATCTAAGTATTGAATCAGTGATTGGAGGAAGCTTCATATTTAACTATTCATCTTATTCAGTGATCAGTGCAGTGCACTTTTTTCACTTGTCTGGAGAGATGATCAGGGTATGAACTGAGGGCTACGCAAATATTTTATTCTGTGGGGACATATAAGCAAAAATTAGGTTTAAGCAGATAAAACTAAGCATTGTGGAATGGAGTCAGTGTATTTCATCCAAGTGGCTATAGTTAAAGTTACATACACTAACCTTAATAAGACTAGATTCAACCCAGAACATCTCTCAATAAGTAAAAACTTAAAAGAAGAAATAATATCTAAATATATAAGACTATATTATCTGCAAATATAAGACTTCTGTTACTTTGTAAGATGCATAACTTTGATGTGAAATAGTGGCACTTCTTATGTAGGAATAATTGCAGGAATGACAGACGTTTCTTTTACTGCCACATCCAAAGAAAGATGTTTCATATGTTCATCAGGCAAAAGGTAATCTAAAACGACATATTCTAGGGAAGTTATTTCAACCAAAAGCAGTTGCTGCATCATAGATCAAGCCACTGGCACAATACTTAAAAATAAACATAGGCACAGATCCACACTTGGGAGATAGCAAAGCATTACTGCTTCTCCTGTGAAATAAAACTGCTGCAACCACCTTTATGGATTTTTTTCCTTTTGAAAAAATAATAGAGATGAGAAAAACTTCAGGATAATTTTTCATGTTTCAGTTTCAATTGAGTGATCTTTCTTTGATAGAAGCACATCACTCTCATTAATGAAAGCAAAAGTCACATGCCAAAAGCAAAGGGAAAGCTCCTACAATTATTCAGATATATATATATACAGACATCTGTTAACAATGCACCGCTTTAGTTCATTCTTAAATTTCATCTGCACTGAGTCAGCATTCTCAGTACTAGACCCCTTTTAAACTCACAGCGCATCATTATTAAAGTACTGTCAGTGTGAAAAATGCTGCACAGGATGAAGGAAAACATTGTCCTTTAGAAATGTATAGTGAAAGAGTGATTCAAATTGGAAAATTGTGGTCCATACTTGTTGACTAGCCCCAACGATTTCAACTCCAAACTTGTCAGAAGCCAGAGCAATTCAAGAGTGCTGGAATTAAAACTCCTATAACAAGACTGGCATGTTGTCAGGGAAGGAAAGTGAGGAGATGTAGTATTGTGGACATTTTCCAGAAATTCTCTTTTTATTTCCAACTTCATTTCCAATAACTTTCAGTTCCATTTTATTTCCTGTTTCGTGGTGTAACAGCTAATCGAACTTACTTGAGAAGGAATAAGTTCTAATTGCATTACAGAATCAAATGAAGATGTGAAAAGTTCATAGACAGGAAAGTGCAAATTTCATACATGGCAAATGAGTTTTGTTGCTTTTATTGGCAAGAGAGGTGAGCTGAAATCCAGGTTGCATGTGCAGTGACAAATATAAAAATATTTATCACCTGTCCATTTAGATTTATTTCAGATCTCTTCTTTTTCTTTGTTAAGATGTCTTTCAATCCCAGATTAGCTGCCCAGAGGAGGGAAAAAAGTTGCTTTAGGCATATTTTTCTGTGACATATTACTAATTGTTTTGCACATTAAGAGAAAAATATTTCTACTTGAATTCCTTATTGTTAGTCCTTTGAAACCTTTCAGTTATCAGAATAAAATTTTTTAGAGTACCTTTCCAAATGTAACTGATTTAAATTTGTTTAGTATTAATGTTATGTTTATTGCAGCACATTGGCTGCATTATCCATATTTTTAATTCTCATATCTTCAACTTCGCAGTATATGGCATACTACTACAATTTCTATGCAAAATATTTGACATCTTGTACTGAAGTTATCAATTAGATTTAATAAGAAATTAATTAAATAAAACCAGGTGTTTCTAAAGTGCATAACAGTGGGCACTTTCTCAAAGAAAGTATTGAAAGATTAGGAAGAGCTAGAAAAAGGCAGTATAAAAAATCTTTGTCTGATCCTTTTTGCTTAGAAGAGAACTTATTTGAACATAAGCCAAATGTCAAATAGAATTATATTTCAACAGTTTTGAGTTTTTCTCATCTGAATTCTTCTTATTCAAAAAACACACAATATAAGCAGAAGGGAAGACACCATGGAGGAGGAAGTTCTGCTGTTGATTTTATTCTGTCTCCACGGAGAAGTCTGAAATGAATCTACCATCACCATATACTCAAGTCTACAATCAGTATTTTATGATACCAAAATAATGAGATTATTCCTGCAGCCAAATATGAGACTCTCAATATAGATTAAGCAATTAAAACAAGCATTAATCATCTTGCACTTTACCATTGGTCCTCAACAACTACTATTTAAAAGTAATGGCTGGCCCAGTTCAATTCCAGAAATGCTTGCTGATGATGTGGAATATGTTTTCATATGTTTTATTTTTATATTTTTTTAATATCAGTTGATAGGAAGCAAATACAGGAAAAACTTTCATGTCCTTTGTAGAAGAGAACATCTAACTGCCTGATCAGTAAGTAAAATAAATTAGAAAACACTGCAACAGGCTCTTTCCTTTCTTCAGTGAAAGCTCCAGGAAATTCCTCCTGCCCTTTATTCCCCAGAAGGGTTGTAGGTCTATAATACATTTGTGCTGTGATACAGCACAAATTCAGCTTATTCCTGCCAAAGGTGACCTTGGTAAGCCAATTAGGTATGCCACCTCTGTAGGACCTAATTCTTAAATAATTTACAACTAACCTTACGTGTCCTTAGTCTCCAGCTGCTTGCGATGCTCAGATAACTACCAGAGGTGTCTGGAAGATGACAGTTCAGCTTTGCAGGAATATTAAAAAATTCAAAGTGTGTTTTCATTCCTCACAAAGCAACTGCAGTTATGAATGTTTTGAACATTTCCACATAACACTGGGATGCAAGAGCACTTTAAAAGTCAAGGTGTCAGCTTTTGAACTTAGGTTTTGAAGAACCATAGCACCTACTCATTCACAGAATGTAAAGGGAATATTTTACTGTGAAAGCTTACTCTTTCTTTTTTTTCCCAGTAGACATGACCTTATTCCCAAATAACTTGGCAGATGTCTTCAGTGAACTTGTTTAGCTTTGAATCTCATTTTACAGTGAGATTGTTTAGTTCAAGCTCAGCACTGCCTTTACCATGGATGTATGGTCGGAGGTATCACATAGCTGGCTTTTAATGAGAACAAACTCAGCTCATCCTTGCCTACAAAATGGTAAGAAATCATATAGAGAGACAAAGACAGATTCACTTTCCCTCTCTACAGCAAAGATATCTGCACTACTTGACATGAACTTACCTCTGCAGAAAAATTCTGATCTGCTTCCAGAGTTAAAATCCAAGTTTTTGAGGGGTGATTTTAGCCTGGAGACTCTGGAAGTATCCAGAGGTGTAGGTGTAGGTGTATCCATTGCAAAAGACAGTTGGGAGTTTCTCAAACATATCCGAAGGATGTTAAGTGAAGGATGCCAGGTACACAAGGAAGAGGTGGAACCTACTGGTTTACTTGTCACATTTGTAGAAAATACCATACTATTCACACAGCTGTAGAAACAGTATCGAGGTCATGCCCTCAGGAAGTCCATCTCCCTCTTCCTTTCTTCCCGTAAGGAAAATTCAGTGGATCAATTTCTCATCTTAGTAATGTGCCTTGAGTGATGTCATTATATTTCCCTCTCTCTAACAGAATCTCTGTAGAGATTCTCAAAGGGTTTCAAGTTCCCCAACTCATGCCCCAAGCTAGATGCTCTAATTCTGATCTGGTAGCCATATAGCTCAAATAGTACAGTGCTGTGCTTAAGCAGCTATGTCCTGAGTATTAACTTGCCAATGGAATTGTAGAGCATCTGGATTGGTACACATTCAAATCCTTTAAGTTTGGGGACAGCAAAAATAAGGGCAATGAAGCTGGTGAAGGGGCTGCAGCACAGAACTTACAAAGAGCTGCTGAAGAAGCTCGGGTTATTTAGTCTGGAGAAGAGAAGGCCCAAGGGAGACCTTATTGCTCTCTGCAAATACCTGAAAGGAGGTTGTAGTGAGGTAGGCATCCAACTCTTTTTCAGAATATCTAAAATAGGACAAGAGGAATTGGAGGAAAGGGAAGTTCAGGTCTGACATCAGGAAGAATTTCTACATGAAAAGAGTGGTGAAATATTGGAAGAGGAGGCCAAGGAAGTGGTGAAGCCACCATTCCTGGTAGCATTCAAGAAACGTGTAGATGAGGCACTTACTTAGGGACATAGTGCATTAACAAATATGGTAATGGAGCACTTACGGTTCAACTCGATGTACTTGAAGGTCTTTTCTAAGCACAACAATTCTATGATTCTGTATACAGCTGTACATATGAGTATTTATAGAAATATGTCAAAATTGGCAAATGCAGATAGTCATTCATGATACTAGTAGATTACAGCTCTAATCCAATCCCTTATACTCATTGTATCAATGTATTTGAGCAGAAAGCCCCTTCAGGCTCCTTAATCCAGGGACAGTAATCTCCAGCTTTACTAGATCAACAGCTTTTGAAATTTAACATGTTTCTTAGGTGCTGCTAGTTCACCTGACAGTCCTATGAGCACTTCATCCTAGACAATCCTCACCTAATCCTCAAAAAGACAGGATGATTTGGCCTGGAATGTTGCATCATCTTTGTATAATTATTAAAATAGAGAAATTAACCTATTCAAGGGCAATTATCCACTAGGAAACTTTATTTTATGTAAGGCATCTTAGAACTCTATTAGCAGTACAGAATGGCAACAACATATCAAAGATTCCAGCTGTGAATCACTGAAACTGGCAAAGTAAAACTGAAAGATCTTGGTAGAGAACATCTGCTACTTCAGTAAAATTACATTTCTTGCCTTCATGCAAAGATCTTGCCAGGTATTATTGGAAAATCTAAGTGATGAAATGAAAGACAAATGGGTCCATTAAAGAGCTTTTTTTTTTTTTTTTTTTGAAAAAAGAAACATCGTTGTGCATTGTTCAAGAAAAAAACATAGAAATAAATGCCATGACTTTAAACTTGCATATACAGCTGTTTATGTGCTACCTGCCACTTCCTCGCTCTCCTCACCAAAAAAAAGAAAAAGAAAAACATGCACACACAGAAAAAACCTGTTGTGCAGTAAGGTCATGAAATGAAAACAGCAACATTAATAGAGGTACCATAGTAACAATTGTGGCTGAAGTCAAGATCTAAACCTCTAGACATGAGCTGCACATACTGGTTTACTGGTCCTTATGGGGTCAAACATGCAGAAAAATGTAAAGACTTACTGCAAGATAAATTGTAACCCAAGTGTTTACAGCGTTTTTAAAGCATCTTGGGGTACTTTTACACTGATTGCAGCTTGCACAGGTATTTGGGAATTAACTTTAAGTCAGTATCTGCTAGAGCACCAACACTCATTACAAACCCAGTAAATGACAGTGCATTAATGCCATGCCAGTAAAGCAAGTTTCATTTATCAAATTCAATATGTTTTTCCCATTCATGCTATGGCATTTACTTCCAAGTAATAGACGCCACCAAGCTGATACCCTTACTTTTTGACTGTGACTAAAAAAATAACTATATAATTTGTAGAGAATCTACTATAAAAATAAAGCTATTCTGGACTGATCTGAGTGTTGAGTCATCCCTACAGGACTCACGTAAGAAAGACACTACTCAGGCTGAACTATAAAATCTACCACATACCAACTCCAGTAAGGGAATCATAATAGCTCCGAGCTTTAATTGCCAAGGAATAGATATTTTTCTCCTTGTAAATATTAGGCTGACATAGCAGATAGTGCAGAACACCCTGAGATTTGGACATTATATCAATCCTCTTTCCACATATCAGAAGTGACGAGTTAATGTGCCTACCTCAAGAAAATTCAGTGAATAAGCATAGAAATACATCATGGCTGGCTTGTCTTCTCTGTATTTTTATTTGTACCTAACTGCTCCTGTGCACCTAGAATCATAGCAAGCACATGCATTACAGACTGGCAGTGTTGACATTTCAGTCTACTAACAATGAAGGAGCAATGACATTTCAAAGCACCTAGGACACATACCTATTGGCTGTGTATCCTACAGCAAAGATGACAGATGAACACAGCGTTTCCAGTTGCAGGTTGGAAATAAGAACATTTCTGCATATATGTGATTCAGTGTCATTTGGTCAAGAGACTTACTGCAATCAGGTTATATTTTGTCCATAGAGACCAAATTCTGTCAACAGTCATAAACAAATCTTTCCAGTTAGTTATAACAAATATTTTCCCTTGCATCAATCATCCACAAATGGAATCCCTATTATTCTTTGATTCGCAATACATATATGCAGAAACAAGTTCACATGGCACCACTTAGCTCCAAGCAAAATGTCAGACCTCAAAGCAATTTTCAGAGGCAACACTAAATGCAAATCATAACAATACAGGATATTCTGCTTCTAAATTGCAAGTTGGCAAATTCTCATTTCTCATTCTGTACATAGTATTGCAATTTACAAATCCTATAGAGTGCTCTTAGATTTACAAGTCATCCAAACCCCGTGAAATTCTTCAGACATGAACTCCTAGATCTAGAAAATCTATAACCCAAATTTCCTGGTTGAAGCAAGGCTGCAAATCCTGGAATGACATGCAGAAGGAATAACAATTGTTAGAAACTAAATTTAGAAGCCATGAAAGGAGATGTGTTTGTTTACAGCTAATGGTCCCTGATAAAGTATGCCAGCTGGTGGCTGTGGCTTCCCTGCTTTAGAGCTTTGCAGTGCAATGAACCGTGCACTGAGATGACTCACTGCCCACAGGCAGGGCCAACCTGTTTGATGTGAAAGAGGAGCTAGCAAGAACAGTCATCTCTAACACAGCAGACAGAGTTGGAGATGCCTTACGGATGCAGCCAAACATAGTGCTGAGGCTGTTCTGCGCAGGCCCAGTGGCAGACCCAAGCAACAGACTAGCATGTACCCTATGTTCTCCTTGTCGCTCTAGTATTTTTATTTACAATGTTTAAAATAGTATGCAACAATTTATGGTTGACTATTTATACTCTTAATAATATTTTCTACTCTTGTGCTTTTTAGACATGATCTGTTTTCAATTTCCTTTTCTCCCTTGCCCATGACTCTGTTCTTCTCTTTGGCACCTCATTCTCACTATTTAAGAAGTTAATGAAATTTTTTTTTTTTGGGCCACATTTATTCTTTCCTTTACTTGACACACACACAAAACAGAAATATTCTGGGCACCAAAGTTCTCTATGCTCCTTCCTACTGCAAATTCACCCACTACAGGAATGCAACAGAGGGCCCTAATCTTCCTGCTCTGACCTCAAGGTTGATGCCTGAGCAAGAGGATGGTCTACGATCTCCTCACCTGCATCGTTCTAAGATTTTATGGTTGTTTGAAAGCTTTTCCGATGTTATCAAGAACTGGCTTCACACTGTCATTACATGTGAGTTACTCTTTTTCTTCCATTTTGTTCCATTAAGTCAAGCTGACAGTCTGTTTGGTCAGTAATGATTGAGTAGTGAGGCACAGAATCAAGGAGAGGCTCCACAGAAAGACCTTTAAGGGCACAGGGAAAGCAAATTTATGCCTGTACATTGCCTAAAGTAATGTAGATCCCCTTCTAGATATAAATATATACTTAATCTAATGACACATTTTAATTGTGTTCTTAAACATTCCATCTCACTGTCATCCACTAGGTGAAGCAATTACTAGAAGAATTTACTTGGAAAGCGCAGAAAGCCTGATTTTGTACCTAAGTTGTTATGTTGCCATTCTTAAGTATTAAGGCTGTTTTAATGGCACACAAAACACTTTTAGACCTCTCTATCTTGGTATGTTTCTTATTAAAGATTCCTTACAAAGAAAATTGTGATTTATATTATCTGTTTCAATTATGCTTTTAGTTTGAATGAGCATTAGAGCACTAATGATGTATATCATTCACTGATGTGAATAGTTTTCTATTTATACAACTATACATTCCTAAGAAAGAAAGACATACCTCACATCACCGTTGTTTGTCACAGCAGTGACTATTGAGAATTCTGATAATTAACAGCAATCTCTGTCTTATTTAGGAGATTTTAGCATTGCTGCTGGTATTACTGGCATTTTTGGCTGTATTTGCATTCTCCAAAGATTGCATTTGCATTTGCATTCTTCAGGGATTGACCAAAGCTTTGGAGAACATGAGAGAAATTTGCTTTTTAATTGTCACTGAAAAACAGCTCTTTTCTGAATTCCTTCTCAGCCACCTCAAATATCTCTGCACGTATTGCATTGTTCACCACAGATAACAAGTCAAAATGAGAGAGGAAATAACATTGTTCATTCACAGTAATATTTTATATACTTCTTTATGAATCTTCTTTTTGAATCTTTTGTATGTTTCCAAAAGAGAATAGTAGTCCCAAATGTTACAAAGGCCCATTTGTTTTTTCTTTCTGTCAATTCCAGCCTAAAAAAAGACAATACTAACTATATTTCATGCCATTGGCCATTGTCTTTAAGTCCTGCCCTGTATTCTACAGTCTTTGACCCTCAAGCACAGTTGCTGCCATGCTTCTTACAAAAATAAAGTCTTACATTTCTTCCTCTTGGATAACACAAAATTTGATTATAACTTACCACATGCAGTGCACATCATTTAAAGACAATTATGTCCAAAGATAGACTTTCTATAGTTCTGCATACTAGTGCTAGTTGGATTTATTATGTTACATGCAATATTAGAATTTAAGATAGTAAACAAAAATCTTGCTTTTTGACAACCCTGAGCAAGCTCAAGCTTTGTTGAGAAGTTGAATCATTAATCCCTTGAACATGAGACAGCAAAATAAAATGCAGGGCACAAGCCCAGCCGCATGCCTCTGCCCTAACTGCATGAGTGAGCAAAAATAACCAGGCATGACATTTTTGCCCCCTATCTCAACCTAGGTTTTTCTACTTTCTGTTCACCAGAGAGACTATAACTTCCCACTCTACAATATGTCCATATTTTTCGTAAGGGGCACATCAAGCTGCAACCCTCGTCTTTCTCGTCCTGCAGAAGAGAAACCTTATGTTCATGACAAAGTGAATTCCCGAATCACAGAATCACATAATGTTCAAGGTTGAAGGGACCTCTAGAGATCATTTGGTCCAACCTTCCCGCTCCAGCAGGCACACCTAGAGCAGGTGGCACAGGGCGGCATCCAGGCGGGTTTTGAAGACC
>JAUBOD010000601.1:3411333-3436163 GCA_032353885.1 Nothura maculosa | reverse complement strand
GCCCGCTGGAGCGGGAAGGTTGGACCAGATGATTTCTAGAGGTCCCTTCCAACCTTGTAGATTCTGTGATTCTGTGATTCTGTGATGATGAGGTCAGGCCGCCTAAGATCAGCTGGAAAAGGTACCTTGAGGTTGCAAGGTTCATTAAATAATAACTATTGCCTTGACATGTCGTGTGAACACAAAAACAATAAGCGGGATTATCATACCTCAAACACGCCTACAGTAAACATAGATTAACCTGAAAAGAATATGTGACATTTAGTAATGAAATTAGATTCTCCCATATTAAGTCTAGTTTCAGCAAATTTACCTATAACACAAATGACTCTGTAAAAGAAAAGCCATTGCTGAATCACTGATGTATTATGGAATTCATTCCTTCCAGTAAACATCATCTGAATGTCAGCCACTTAAAGCTGACATATCAAAGCTTTCAGGCTGAATGAGAAAGGTATTGTACAGTGCTGATTTATGCACATTTTCACTGTATTTATTTAAACATCTGGTGTTGGAGTCAGTCTTCTAAATATAAGTATCTAGGATGATTTTGCATCCCCTAGCAAGTCCTGCATTGCTTCCCACTGTTGCTCTATACAGACATAAGCAGGTACTCACAGATTTAGTCGTATCTGCCAGCTTCAGACAGCTCTGGTCTCGCAAGCTCTCATGTTTATGTGGCTGAGCCCAGGACCCCGGTAAACTTCCTAAACTGAAGTGATGCCCAAATCAGGACACAGTTGATATGTCTGCCTCAGTTACACATTTTGCTAATTAAATAACTTGCCTCAGTTAGGACACTAAGCTTTCTTGGAGGTTGCCACTGCTTAGTATGTTATTAGTCTGAAACCTTCTTATTGTTTCAAATGAAAAGTGCTAGAACCTCAGGTTGATTTGCATTTTTCTTATCCTAAAACTAAAGTATCCAGACTTAGTGAAAAAGAAAAGTTCAATACAATTTGCTTGTACCTGAAAATTCGGTGTGAAGACTGGAAAGAGATCACTGGCATGCTTACACAGTAATTCCTTTTCAATAGAAAAATAGCATACGTACCAGCTCAAGAGGCTGGCAGCCACTGAATGTGACCCAGGGCACACAAAATGTACAAGTTATTAGCATTGGCATATCCCTTGGGCTGGACAGATACCCAAAAGATAAAACTCTTTTTCTCATGCTCTGCAACAGCACTCTCAGTTTTTGCACTCCTGAAGGAAAAACCTGCAGTCTTTGCTGTATACTGATCAAAACATTAGCCAAACACTATCTTTGACTTTAGGCCTCAAGTCTTCACATATAAGGGTCAAAATAGGTGGATACCATATATTAACTAAAGCTACTTTTGCAACACCACATTCACAGTCAGCTTTTATCACCTTCCAATTTCCTTTCTTTTTGAGTCTCTCAAATTCCATGTAAGAACTTCCCTTCCTAATGTATGAAACACAAATTTTATATAACATTCAACCCAGTGCTGGTCTCAATCTTTTTTCTTCCATCCAGTTGGCATGCCTTGCAGAAAGGAGAATGTAACTCCTTCCCTAGAAATGAAGGGACTTCCTTTTTCTCCTTCCATCAGCACTAATTACTGAAAAGAAACTCTTATGCCAGCAGGCTTCATTTCATTTTTGTGCTTCGCCTTCCTTCCTGATACAGAAGATGTCTGAGGAATTTAAGTTGAGGATCAACTACTTCCACTCCTCAGCTGAAGTCCAGGTATGTGTTGCATGGTACCACTCTTCTACTACTCTTAGATTTTTACTGCTATTAAGCTATGCTCATCTGTGTGGAAACACAAACATGTATGCATTGTATACAAGAAAGAAGGGCATTGCATGAGTTACACAGAACTAAATCTCAGAGTCAATGTTGTTGACAGAAGAGTTTCACTCGGGGTTGACTGCCAGATGGTGTTAGACGAACCCAAGCACTATATAATAATGATCTTTTTAAAAGCATGACAGGTTTCTGTAACAAATATGATGACAAAGCTCACCACCCTGAATTTAAACAGACTTTGAAAAAGGCTTTACAAGCCTGCATTGTCTCTTTCATTATCAAGACAACATTACAATGTGTTGGTTTGGAATGTCCTGCATCCCAGCACACAAGTGGGAATTTTATGACTCTTTTTATCCCCATAGAAATAGATGCTGTCCTTTTATTACCCGCCTTGCACTAGCTACAGTGTTGCAGATATATAAGAGATCCTCTAAGTGATTCTCTTTGGAAATCATGTTGTATCATCCTTTGCTGGCTGCAGTTGGTACCTGGAATATTCCCAAACCATTTACCTTAGCAGTGATTCATTCAGATGCCCTTCCAAATTGCATTAAGAGTAAGGTAATTGACTTCCATAAATTTAGAACAAAGGAAATGTGTTCCTTAATTAAAATTGTAGTTGTTTTTAAACCAATTTGATTTCCATTTTAGTTTTTTTTAAAGGCAGCACCAAGGTAACACATCTCAGTATGCTTTTACTGCTTAAAACTCTAAGTTCCTCAGTTTTACTTGTCTTAGTATCTTGAAGGTATAATATAAACATGTTCAAAATTTGTGTTCTTTCATACTGATGTTCAAGTCACACTGCAAACAGAACATGTTTGAAGAAATACAGCAGAGAACTACAGAAATGTTGTAAGGCAGTGGTGTGATCAGAGGAGAATTCTGGGGTCAAGGCTGCATTTTGATATCTCTATTACCTCTTTTTGGAATCAAACTTGTTGCAACTATAGCTAGCTTCAGTTTTCACATCTACAAAATTATCTGAAGTGTTCAAACTATTGTATACGCAATTTGTGCTAGTATAGCTTTTACAGTACGTTACTTCAATCAGAACATTTTAGAATAGGTAGATGGACCCAGAAGTCCATTTTTTTTCCTTAAATTACTCTCTCTATATATATATCACTTTAAAACTCTTTGAGTGTCACAATTTTAGGGGTTCTGTTTATTAAACATTATTTTAATGAAGCTTGAATGAGCTTAATGAACTTTGAAGTGCAATTAATTATGAATCCCACCAATAATGAGTAATGTAGAGGCAAACAGCTAGGGGACAAAGCCTAAGTTTCATGTATGTTTTTTTCCTCCTGCCTTTGATGCTGCAAAACTTCGGGCACAGACGACTTTCTTTGTGCAAATTTTAGAGGCCTTCTTATAGCATTGCATCTTCATCAGCTTTTTGCTGCTTCTAGATCTTTTTTTCTGATAGTTTTGTGAAAGAAAAAAAAAACCACTAAATATGAGACTTAATACTATTACCTCTTGAGAGATTGCCCTGTTTGGCTCAAGTAATGCTTTCACTTCTCTTCTTACTTTACAGAGTAATTTGGTATGATTAGTACAAATCTCTAGTTAAAACCTGAAATCTGTACTGGTATAAAACAAGCAAATCAAGTACCTACCCCTTGAGGCAAGAAATCTTTACCACGTATTTTTACTTCTTGTTGGTATTTCAGAAATACCTTTGCTTTTATTAAATTTAGTAGGTTTGCTTAGCTTTATAGCAGCTCAGCAGCAGCTCAGATTGGAGTACAATACTCACTCAGAGGCATTCACTTGCTTACTGTTGTAGTTCTTTGACTCTCTTAAATATGAAATTACATCCAGTTTGAATTAGAACAACGTACCTCAGGGGAAAAACAACAACAACAAAAAACACACTAGTTAATTATGTTTTTTATTCTTTTCAGACTTTAAATGTTTAACTGAAAAAAGTGATAGCTGTTTGTTTGCTTCACTTCATGTCTTCTAATTCACAGAAGAAAAAACAGCACTACTGTATTAAAGTTTTTCAATATGACGGTAATTTAAAGAAATAACCTTCGAGGCTTCTCAAAGGCAGCCTTATTTAATGTAAAATAAGAGAGTTTCATTGTCTGTATGAAGATAGTTGCTGCTAAAGTATGTCATACAACAACACTAAAAAAATGACAAGCAATTTACAAAATAGAAAAGCAGTAACAAAATGCTGAACATTCACTGCATTATGCTTCCATAGGATAATATCCTCTTTTTTTTTTTTCTCATCAAGAGAAATAAAGCTGATGGTAGCTATTTCCTAACAGGAAAGGAAATCTGCCTGGTGCTTATCTGCTAGATTTATCAAGCAACAAATAATGCACTACGTTGTGTTTATTTGAAACCTGGTCCTTTTTTAATGCCAATGTCTAGTAATGTGACTATTGGAATCTGGGGTATTCCCCATGCATGCCAGAAGCACAGTTCTGAGGGCTGCAAAACTTCAGCAGTCCTTCTCAGACGAGCCTCCCTGGGGACTGCTGCTGCCATTTCTGTGGGCTAGCATTATCAACCAGGTTTTTTCAACAGCATATGTTCTTGAGAACTCTTGTCATGATCTACTTATCTACTTCTTGTTTTGAATAAAAAAAATAAAAATTCTATACTCATAAGAGCCAGCTCTGATGTATATGAAAATGAAACTCAGTTTGCTATTTTCTTTAATGTCCATTGTCACTGAAGTTATAAGATTTCTTTTGGGGTCTATGGTATCTGAGTATTCTGTTTTGGGATACACAACATTTCAAACCTACTACAGAACTACTATTATTGCTCAGCCTGACATATCTCAGTGGAGAGCCTAACATGGAGCAAAATTTGCTAAAATGAGAGGAAACTGTTTTTAAAGCAATGAAAATTCATTTCTTCAGGATAAATAGTATTTCTCATACCACATGTGTCAAGAAAATACTTTAAAATGAAAAAAAAAACAAAAACCTAAACAAGCTTTCTCTATGAGGAAAGTGTTAGTAGGATCTTGTAAGAAACTGGTGATCAAGGTAATAAATATTACGTAGTTAAGAAGTCACAATATTGTGCAGAGCTAGGAGCTGATGAATTACACAAGATTGTCTATTCCATTTTACCACCCTGAGACTAACCATCCTTAACAGATGTTTGTCTAACTTATTTTTTAAAAGGAAGATATTTCCTCAGTGCCTACAGGTAGCTCATTACAACACCTCATTAACTAAAATATCAAAAATATATGTTACCCTTCAGTAGCAGTACCTTTCCTTTCTGACTTCAGTTACTTTTCACGTCTTATATTTCATACCATCTAAAATGTCTAAATTTTTTTTATTACCCTTAGAGATGCCTTTTCCATTAACTACTCTTTCTCTTTATCTTCCTTTTAAAAATACGACTTGATAGAATTTTCACGCAGAATCCAGAGGTGTCTTGTCAATATTGATTTGATAGATGTGTAAACTAAAACAACCTGTGGATAAACAGGGTCTAAAAATTAGCTGTATGTTTTCACCCAAAGTTTTTAGGAATCAGAAGTGGAGAATGAAGTATATTCTTTGGTCTTGTGCAAGAACTGATTGGAATGCTCCCTCAATTTGGGAGGGGGTTAATTTTCATTAATTTAAGTGGTCTGACATAATACAGACTTAATGATCTCTTTCAGCTGCAATTAAAAAGGCTATCACTACAGTAAAAATCCAGAATCAGATTCAAAATCAGATTTTTGGATTAAAGATTCAAAACTTTGATCCCAGTGCTTCCAAATCCTTTACAGACATTCAGCCTACTCCCTGCCCACTCTACCCAATCTTGCTTCTCTTTGTTTTTGGACTTCTCAGACAGAGTCAACAGAGATTCATGTGGAGACAACCTGCCCGATATATCCCTGAGATGAGGCAACAATATCAGAAGCTTAGACTTGTCACTTTTACTTGGAGAGACATTCTCAAGAGATTAATCATTACTGAATGAAGTACTACATTTTCCTTGAATAACAGCCCTATCTTAGTTCATATGTACCAAGTTAAAGGTGCTGATTCAACAGTTCTACATATTGCAGTGACTTGCAATGCAGTGACTTGCAATGCAGTTCTACATAATGCAGTGACTTCCTGAATCTGAGGTTCAGGAAGAGGCTCAAGAACTTTTTAATAGCACACAGATGGCAAAGAGGAATACAGTCAGCATTTCAAGTGAATAAGAGCCCTGTCCACCATCTTACAAAGTATGATCTGGAAAATCTATATAGGGCTTCAGAAATGATAATGCTAATCTGTTTTGTTTAATAAGAAGTTTTCTTGAACATTTATGAATTTGAATAAATGTAAATAGTGCATTCCATAAACTGAGATATTTGTGCAGACTTGTATTTTTATTGCAGAAAAAAAGATGATAATATTAAGATTATAGCTGAAATATACAAAAGACAGGGCTTCTGTCTGGACAACTTCCATCCAGCTCTGTTCACAAACATGGCACAGTACCTTGGATAATGAAAATCAGGAAGTATGTCAAAGATTTAGGTACATAGTTTGTCCGTTCTGAATTTGGAGAGTCTCTTTTTTACAATCCTGTCTGTTATCACTGTGCCTAAGGAGAGCACAAGTCCCATATGACAGCCTAGAAACGTGGCATATGCTGAAAAAGATCTAAATGGACAAGAAGGAAAATGTAAGGTATTTACATAAAAGGTACACTCTTACCACTACCGCTACTTAGAGGAAAAGAAAAAAGCGTATTCCTTTTTATGTGAACACATGTTCCCAGGTAGAATCTCTGGTGCATTTATCCAGATTAAAATATTGCTTGCAACTACACTCAATATAAGTTATATGCAATAACTGCAGCTCCGTTGTAAAAAACTAAACCAAATAAACAACAGCTTTCAGGGAACTTTGCTACTGTTTCAAAACATTTTTAGTACATAACCTATTTCACAGATTTGCATGGCATAATGCTAATTGCTAAATGACAGAACTAAGGAGGAAGAAAGACACTTCTTTCCCCCACTGTGAACTTAAGTGCTTTCTGAACTATTACCATTTACTAAATTTTACTGAAGAGGAAATGATGCATTTGTGCATTATTCTAGTCTTTACTGGAAAAAGCATGCATTATTATTTGTGTGCCATTTTTAGTTTTTCATATTTCCCCCAAAGACTTGTAAGTGTTTTCTTTTGTCCTTCATTCAAAAAAGAAGAAAGAAAAAATATTTAAAATAAAAAAATCTCTTCTACTGAGCCACTCAGAGAATATTCTGCTCTCACCTTAAGGACACTGCCCCCCACAAACACTGCCCTCTCACCCCATACACTCTAGCAAAGAGGGAGCAATACATCTGTGTCACCCAGGTATGCCTTGAATGGCACCTGGCCCACCGGAAAGCCTTGTTTGATATCTCCTTCTGCTTTCTTATGTATTACTGGAGTCTACTGTGCAGGAAACAGATTTTTGTACTAGTGCACTGTATGGTTGTTTTAAGTGGCTTTCTTGGAATACTCTCCTACATGCATTATGTTTACCTCATTTTTTATACACTAACAACAGACAACTAATTCTTGCTTAAGTTTAAAGAAAAGTGTTTATTGGGGAGTCATACTGCAGACAATAACTTCTAGCAATTAGAGCCAGTCAAGAGTAATGAAATATGCCTGAATATATTGATGAATAAATAACCTGAAGGACAAGACATATAGTAGTTTGAGGAGGTAGGGAGGGGTATCACTGGGTTGAAGTGCCGTGCTACTTGACTCCTGTATGCAAAAAAGTCATAGGATTATTTCTGCAAAGAGGCCAGCTCAAGTTAGGAGTCCAATACCACAACAGAGTTTGAAAAGAGAGAGGCTAGGCTAGAAAAGCAGCTGAAACAGGACAGCAAACAGACAGACAGAGAGAAAACAGAAAAGGTGCCTAGGACAGACCAAAAACCTTGGGTGTCTGCACAACACACATTTGGTAAAATTCCCTCAAGTACAAGCGCACCACAACAAGCCACACATCTAGTGGACTGCTGGCTCACTCACCAAAAATTAATTGCTGAGGAGACAAGGGAGATGAGGGCAGCCGTCAATTAACTAGTGAATGCTCACAAGGGGTTACAAATGTCCAATAATGCAGTCAGTTCTTTCATACAGCGGTATTTAAAAACAATTTGCTTAGTTTCCAGAAAAATAAAGTTCAGGAAGGGACTGGATGCCAGTGAATGAAAAAATATAATTCCATTTCTAGTTCTGTCCTGAAAAAGGGAAGTTGCTAGAGAATAAAATGGAGAGTAGCAAATTGAAGGTCATTTTATCTGTTACAGCTCACTCATCCGCAATCCATAACTAGGGTACGACTTGCAAGTATTTCCGGGTCTATTATAGAAAGTTCTGTTACATATATTTTACTGATTTGTCATAAAAGGAAAGAGTTAGGAAAGATTATCTGTTTTGTGTATCAAATTAGACATTTAAATATTGAATTCATGACCCATTAAACAAGTCCATAAGCAACAGAAAGTCTTCAAAGCCTAATTTTATTGTTGGGGGAAAATAGGAAGAGATCTTTATAGTAGTATATTGAGGAATTCCAGTTCTTTTAGGATGCATTTATATAACAAGAGGGTTCCTAATTTAGAAGGCCACAGATTTTTACAGGAAAGCCAGAATAGTTCAATATTGAGTTAGCTATTTTTCATTCCTAGACCTCCGCAGATTTATATGGAAAACAAAAATCATATACAAATTTCCCCTTCAAACTTATTTGCATTAAAAATGAAATTGAATTTCAGCATGCTATTAGTAACAGTACGCTTGTAGGGCTGAAGATACAGGTAAACCTATGATGAAGGAATGCATAGGATAGCAGCCAGCAACTGGAGGAATTACCTTCAATGCTTCATTGCCCAGAAACACCTCTAGCAGTAGTGGTACCTTTTACAGATTAGCATATTCAGCTCATCTGGGGCTTCATTCTACATGGAAGTAGGTGGTGCCCCAGAATACCCATTCATTTCAGAATACTTTGATCAGCAATCCTGGGAGGAGGATTCAGAGGAAAGCAGGACAGTTTGGCAAGATGAGTTTTCAAATTATATTTTAGGTCCTATACCTGCAAATCTTTCCTCCATTCAAAACAGAGGAGGCAAGGCAGAGAACTAAATTCATTTAGGGTTTTGCTTTGTTTTGCTGAATTATAATTAATGAAATAAAGACACAAAATAAGAATTTTGTAAAGGTTTAAGCTTTTAATGTTTTCTTGTTTCTAATTTGTATAACAGTAAGGCAGCTATGACTGCTACTGTAAGACAGGTTGACATTATAACAACCACCACTAACATATATTAGCTGGACTGAAAGAGAAACAATTTCATTTGACTCCTGCTGCTTCCCTGACATACACACCAAGGATATTCAAACTGTACTGGCCCATTTTTCTTTGAAATAATGCCCATTTTTATGAGGCTTTTAAGTGTTTCAAATATAAGAATCTTTGTTGCCTGATAGGATAGAGAGACTAATTACAGTCTTCATTAAAACATGTAACTTACCAAAATACCTAATGTTAACATTCTTTAGTGTACATTTAGCTTGACATTTTCTAGTATGAAAGCAAAATGAGGAAATTTATCAGTTTAATGATCTAAGAAATTATGCAAAAAGCTGGTTCGCTCATTTGCTAGAAGCAGTAATAAATATCTCCTTCCTATTAAATTGAGACTATCATTGACTGTTTTATTAGCTGCATTGTCAAAGAATATATTAATGCAAACAGGACTATCTCTACCCTACGCCCTCTTCATATATAAAATAAAGAGGCATCCCCAGGCCCAAAACCCCTGCAAAGTCAGTGTAGTAGAAATATGGAAACAGTAGGTAGCATTATTCACTGCTTTGTGCCCACTAAGATATTTGATATCAAATTTCCGCAGGTATTCCAGCAAAGAAGACCTAGAATCCCACCACTAAAAACACACTGATGTAAATCTTAAGTGCATTGTTATGGTACTAAGTTTTGAATGGCTGACTATATTCTGCCTTATTGTTTATTTGCTCACATTCGTTGGGAGTTCAGTTTGAGTACTTGATTCTTTTCTAGTACTCACTTGATTCTTTTGAGTACTCACATTCTTTTCTAGTTTTGAAACAAAAGTTTACAGTCAAATGAGCTATATTGTGCCTACGATCAAAATGCTTCTCCCTGTTCTTTTTCAACTGAAAATTGGACTTCCTACTAGGGAAATAAATACTCCCCAAAAATATAGTCCAGGTGGATTTTCAGACTTTTGGACACCATGATAAAGAATACATAAAGCAAAAAAATAATTTTATAATTCTGACTTTAAAGAAGCAGAAACAAACACCATCAACAACAACAACAAAACTCCATACAGCTCTCTAAAAGACGGAATGCTAATTATAAGTAACTCTTTCAAAGGAATAGAGGTGAGAATAACCTCAAGATTTCAGAATCACTGCTTCTGAGAAAAAAAAAAAAAGAGACAAATATGGAAGAAAAAATACCTGATTTTTCAGTCACAGCTCACAGTAATAGGAGATAACTAACAAAGCCTTTCACAGCGGAAGCACTGGACTGTTCCTACTTAAAAAAACCTTTTAAAATAAAATTTGATTCAAGGAAAGATGGAAGAGAGCGGGATATGATGCACGTGGGAACTAAATAGTTTCCAAAAATTAAAAAGAACTTTTAGGAGGGGTGATGAAAACAAAAACAAAATTGGAGAAAAAGAGAACATGCCTTGTTTTTATTCCTTCAATGAGTGCATGAAGTCACTGAACAGATATTTTAGATTATTATTCTTTTGGCTTCTATGTGACTGTAGCTGCTGTCTATCATTCAAAAAATGGCTCTCTCAAAAGCTTTATACCCCAGATTAAAATATTTACTTAACCAGCAGGGCAAAATTATTGCTTTTAAGGTATTTTGCTTAACTCAATGAAGCATTCATTATTATACATAATTATTATTTTGCTATAATATTCAGGAACAAGATGTGTACTATAACATTTGTTCTTCTATGGCAGAAGGAAAATTTCACAGGCCTTTTCCTACAGAGAGGACAACTCAAGTTTGAGAAGAAAAACAATAGGTAGATGAGGCCTGATCTAAAAGCATGAACAGCAGGGAAATCATATTTGTCAACACAACAGATATCGGTCTCAGCAGATCACCACTTATCAAGGCTTTTATAAGCTTCAAAGCAACTTGAACAGAAGTAATGAGGTACACACATCTTGGCACTGAATTCCTCCAAGAATACTGTGGATACTTGAAGAAAGAATAAAGACAATTCTGAAAATCTAACATGGGAAGGGCGATCGATATAAAGAGATAGATGACAAATAGGGTGAGGATCAGCTGTAAAACATCTGAGAGAGACTAAAAGCATCTTATATTTGTTGTGATACGGAAAAGTGTAGAAGAATTTTTCCCAGGGAAAAGGATCATGACAAAAAATGATTTGAGTTTTATCGTGCACTGTGTCCATACAAGGGCCAGAAAAGGCAGTATTTTAGGTATTTTCAACAAAACACAGGACATCCAAAAGATTTTGAGCAGCAATGACACACAAAAATCACAGCTGATAGGTGAGGGAAGGTAATGTTAGATCAATATGGATCGTAACATAGACCTATATGATCTATGATCATCCTGAAAATAAAACAGGAGTTATGTCTTAGAAAATGGTTAACAAGTCTGCTCAACTTTAAGTGGACATCTGGATGATTTCTACCAGGAAATACATAAATGGATGCAAGTGGGCAGCGCACTGCCAACTGTTATTGTTAGAAACTACTCCACTTATATAGTTATCTGCTATTAAATATAGGCAAAAATCAGAGACTAGGACATGGAGGATTCAAGGGGATTCTGTGAAAGATCCACAGAAAAGGGAATAAAGAGCTTCCTCCAAAGGCTCAACCAGTTTCTCCTCCTTTCTGCTTTAAAACTTCTCCAGCAGCTCTTTTGCACAACCGCTGGGTGTTTCCTCTTCAGATCCTGGGAAAGTCAGAGGTAACAACCTATTACTTTTCTGCCTTTAAAAAGAACCTTCCTTTTCATTGGCATTTAGAAATAAAGTATTAGCAAGAAAAGATGTCTGTTTGATAATCACAATTATTTAAGCAACCTAAATCCCACAGAGGGCAGCTGTATTAGATTATACGATTCCTAACCAAAACAGCCTACACTAGAAGCTGCAAATCTGTGTGTGCTTAGTCCATTCACACACCGATTTCTCAAATATTAGAAAGGAAGTTCTGTGTAGTATTTTAAGGATTCCTGTACTTAAACAGAAGAAAACTCATGAAGCACTTTCCGGGATTCAATTTGCAAATTATTGCACTAAACTTCCAAATAACATACTTCTGTTGACAATTTTTATAAAAGAAATCTTTCTATTTAAATGATTAATAAAAAATCTCAACTGCACGAAGTCATAACAGGCAGCATTTACAAAACTATCTAGTTTCTAAAGGCTATTAAAACTTGCCATTTCCAATAGGAATTTTGTAGCAGAAAAAAAGAACAAACAAAAAGCAGCACAATGGCTCCACTTCACAAGTATAGAACAAATTTGTAATCTGTCCTCATAAGGACTATCTGGCTCCAGCTGCCACTCTTTGTAATTCTTTGGTCTCTTTCTCTGTTTCAATCATAGCAGGACTCCTTTCTTTCACTGGCTTCATCTACTTGATGCTTTTTAACCTTTTCCTTTTGTCTTCTAAATCACTTCCCCTCTTTAAGCTTCAGCCAAATCTCTTTACTTCTGATTGTCTAAACAAGAATTTCTGTGGACACAGAAATTTTGTAGACACAGATGCGATAAACATTTAGTTACCTGCTAATTACGCTCATCAAGCACATATATATATATATTTTAAAGCATCTCAGCTCCAGAGTTTACATTCTTAATAAAATGTTAACTGTCGTATCAGCTAGCAGAGACAAGCAAACATACACTAAACCAGTTAATAAGAAAAACATTTTGCGCTTATTATCTGCATTATCAACTATGTATCATTTTGTGTTGTCTTGTGAAACCGAAAGAGTTTCACAAGAAATTAACGCCAAACCGTTAACATCTATGAATGTGGATGAACAAACCCTCAGCCTAATCGGCAAACACATTTAATTATATTTACCATTTAAAACATATTACAGCAGTCTTTATTTATAGTGAAAAAACTTAAAACTCTAAAAACTTGAAAACTTAAAAAAAAAGGTCATGGTAGAAGCTGCAAGCCTTTTACCATATTTTATCAGAAATACGGATTTTTTACATTTAAACTTAGGTATATTTATAGTTGAAACAAAAGCACATACATATGTGTAACAAACGCAGTTCCCTATGGAAAGTCTGAAAACATACAACATAGATATGAATGCAGTTTTCCTCCTTTGTACCTAGCAGTTTGAAATGCTTACTGCAGACAGTTCAAAGGCCAGCAAAGTATCCTTCTAAAGGTGGCAATGGTTTAAAAACGCCAATAGTGTCTATACCTCAGCTTCTAGCACTGAGAAATAGCACAGTGCTACTACCCCAGTACAGTCTGGGCCTCAAAAACTAGAAAAAAGATCTAAATACTTTTTAATTTGGTCCATCACCTTTCTAGCATCAAATTAAATCTCAAATACATCCTTAATTTGCATTTTGAAAAGCAGCTTGATTGCTAGTTAATTAAATATTGATTGTTCAAAGAACACTTACTGAAATTTAGCAGGAATACAAGAGACTGGGAAAGATGCTAAGCAATTTACACAGAATTACCTCTGAAATACATGTATAATTACCTTCTTATAGTTTGAATGAACTCATTGTTGCTTGAAATGATATTTAGGTTTTTAATTGGTATGTAATAAAGCCAAAAGGAACTTCTTAGTTAATACAAACATTTGAGCTCCTGAATCCCAACTGCAGTTCCTCTATTACGCTGAGAGAAACTGCAGAGTAGAGAGGAATGTAACTTCTGATCTGCTGCTCTTGCAGCTTGCTGCTTCCTCTTACAAACAGGTCCTGCAAAGCCTTGGTGTCTCACTTAAGTCATTCAACTTGCATTGCATTCAAGCCATTTCAGTGAAGCCTTAATGATAATTGTGGATGTTTTGCTGTCTTTTAGGAGAGATAAGTGACCACATTTATAAAGTTTAGTATTCACCTTTGCTGCTGAATGCTTTTGTAGATAAAACAAACAAAATAAAAACTCATTAAGAATCCCAGGATTACATTAAAAGTTCAGAAATGCAGAGCAGAAAGTGACCTAGTCATAACAATAAGATTTCTAGTCATGTATCTCAATTCAAACCAACGCAATTTTAGAAATATTTTGATGCAGTTCTGGATTTAAAATTGGTACCTATGTTTGAATACTGACATTGGAACCACTCAGCAGGGTCCATACCACTCAGGAGGATTTGTCTTTGAAATGGATTCGCAGCAAATATCTTTACTACCAAGGCAGCAAAAGAGAAGTTATTAATTGTAAAAAAAAATGTAAAGTGGCATACACAACTTCCTCTAGTAGAAAGAATAGAAAGAAACCCTTTTTTTGTTGTTTTTTTTCTCTCCTCCTCCTCTTGGATTGTTATTCCTCTTGGATGAGGAATAACAGTAAAAGAAAGTTGATAAGCACAGAAGAGCCTATATATTCCTTTACTGAATCTATAAATGGCATTTGACATTCCATTCTGGTCAATCAAAATCAGACCAGAAATATTTTCTTTAACCAAACTGAAAACGAAGTTACGCAAAAAGAACAACCATCTTAAACAGAAGTGCTGTGTAACTGAGGTGATGATAGTCAGTAGATGGCTTTGTATCAGCAGAGTAAAAGCCAGTCAGAGAAAAGGAACATTTCTCTGCAGAAGGAAAGTGATTTTCTTACTGAACTGTAGGTTAGAACCCTTTGCATGCTATCCCAATCATTTTCTTCAAGCGAGCTGCAATGACTAGTTCCTCACATTTACCTTTTTTGTTTTTTTTCCATATATATGCAGCCTGGGGGACCATTTCTGAGATCTGTTTGGCTTTGCTGTCAGCCAAAAGATACTTTATCAGAGATGTAATTGAAAGTGTTCATTTACTAATTTCTCCATACCTATTCTGGTGATTTTAGCCACTGGAGGCTGAACTTAGATGAGCCTTCAGCAAGAGGACTTTCATACTGTGAGTTTCCAGAATGACAGCAGATAAATTACTCAGCTGGAGTAATTTATGAAAGCTCAAGCATGCAGATGTTTTTCCCATTTGAATTCTATATCTGATCCATGGTGGCTCTCTAGCCTCTAACATCAATTTACAGAAGGAAGTGAAAGCATCAAGTATCTATTATTAGGTTCATTATTTAACATCTTTTTTTTTAAACAGACATATATGAAATAAACATACATACAGGCTTTATATTTTGCATTGCTGTATAGCTAAAAGTGGACTCAAAACAAAATATATGCACGTACCTGTTGCAATTTCAGATTTTATACTGATCTAGCAGGTGAACCACAAAGGCATGAAGCGCCCAAAGACTGTTACCTTCACTAGTGTGTAAGCACCAGGGGCTTGGTGACCAGGAAAGAGCTGAGCGTGGCTGCATGCCCTGCTTGCTGAACAGTCTATAGGACAGTTCTCCAAAGAGATTGGACAGGCCAATGGTTTCTTATTCCTCCCAGGTCCTCCCTAAGCATGACTGGCTGAATGGAGAGGAAGGTCTGGACCCAGCGTTGGGCAAGCAGCACAGAGGAGCTGGGCAAACCAGCACAGACTAGCTCCTCCACACATGGTTAATCCACTTGTGTTCGGGACTAGCCTTTTAAATTCAAACCACTGCTACCTCTGAAACAGAGGCCTGAACAGTGTGTGGAAAACACACTGTCAAGACATGTATTTCCAAAAAGCAGATATAGCAGTCCTAAAACTTTATTCAAATAAAGGATCAGCTCACAAGCCACATCCCTCTACAGTGGCTGAAATTGCGGTTGTAGAAGACACAGCTGCAGGCCCCTTTTATCCTCATACCTGAGCAAGGTATACCTGTTTCAGTTCCCCATTGGCCAAGGCACTCAGAAGTACTTGAAAGGCTGGGCCTTTACAGCCTGCCTACATCCCCATTCCCTGCCTCTTTCCATCCTGTTCTCACTAGAGGTCACTTGACTCCTTTGCCAAGGGATGGGGAGCAATTCCCTCCTTATAAAGGCACCCAAGTCTTGGCCTATCTGATTTTTCCCACTCATTCATGGCTCTGCTCAGGTCTCTCCCATGCATATATTTCTCTGTCCTGCTTGTCAGCCAAGGAATGTGGGATAACTCCCTTACCTGTAAAGGCAAAAAATGGTGTGTTCTGCTCAACAGAAAAAAGTCAAGCTTAAAAGAATTTGAGCAAGAGCTTTTGCTTAAAACATGCTATTGAAGTACTCAAAGGCAGTATTTAAGCTGATATTTCTGTGCTAAGCAAAACAGGAATTCCATGAGAGGAAACTGGAGAAGGGTACCTATGAGAGGAGTTGAAGTAGCAGAATACGCAGCTTAATGAAGCCACAACTGTGCACAACATGATTAAGTAATTGAAGGGCTAAGCTGAAAGGCAGAGGGAATTAGTTCAGGCACACAGAAGGTTTTAAATGAAGAATGGGCTAACTCTGAACTTAAGAAAACTCTTAATGATAAAGCCTAGAAGCCTATTTTCACCAGTATTTACTTGAGGAGTAAATAAAATTGCCTTGCATTTTCCCAAATTTAACTTGACTAAGCCTTGACTAGGGCACCTAGGTTTTACAGTGACAAGGGTTGCACCTTAACCCCACAGAAGCAGCCTCTTGAAAACATGCTGCATATTGTGTATGAAATGGAAACACAGCCATTGGATGGGGTTTTTTGTTTGTTTTCCCCTGTTTCTACACACTTTCGGCAAGTGGCAAACACCCTCTAAAGAAGCGAGTCACAAAATTATTCCTTTAAACACCTTAATCCGATCCCAAGCCCCGCCGGTTTCTGTGCAGGGCAGCCCCGTAACGCCCGCGCCGGGGGTGCTAAGGCGGGGGAGGGGCGGCGAGCGCTCCCTCCTTCCCGCCGCTCGCACACGCGCAGCCGCCATGTCGCGGTGTCCAGGCTGGCGGGGGGACATGGCTGAGGTAATGGCGGTGCGCGCCGGCGGCCGCCCTGGTGCTGCGTTTGCTTGTGGGACACAGCGGTCAAAAGGCTCAGCCCGCAGGCTACCAGAAGCACATTTTGCCACCGAAGCAGGATAAAGCACGAGATCAAGATGAGGAAGCAATGCTCGGGTCATATTTTCTTGCTCCAGGCTTTTCCAAATGTCGTTTATTTGAGGCTATCAAGAGATTCCAGTGCTGACAAGATATCTGTGTGTATTGAGGATGCATCTTATTTGGCTTTAATGGTTTATACCGCCCTTTTCTGCTTATATCTAGTGCTAGCTATATTGTCATATGTCCCATGGATAGTTGTTCACTTTAATGAAAATTAATAACGATGAAAAACATGGGAAGTGTGTATTTCACCCTTGGTGAGATGAGAAAACAGAACAGTGGGCGTTTGAGTGTTTTGTTTGTTGGTTGGTTTTGTTTTGTTTTCCCAACTTTTCCTGAGTTACACAGAGAAAATAAACTTAACCCAGCATCCACAATTTTTTTTTCAAAAATATCGGCTATAGGGAACAGTGTATATAAACATTGCTAAGCATAGCACTGCTTTATTTGGCAAACAAAGCTTTCCTTGCTGCAACATCTCATTTATCATTTCCTTCTCTCTCCAGGTATGAGCACATAATTCATGAATTTACAGCCTGAATACTTCCCTCATCATATTAGGGACAGAAACTGTGCTCTGAGGGCTGTCCACAAAAATCTTAGCATAAGTAACTGATTTATTTGATCAGTTACAAGACAGGAAAGCTTTAGGGAGGAAAGAATGAAATGATTGCATAGTGAAAAAGATGTCTGTGTCTTAGCCATTTTGCCACAGTGACTATTTGCTACATGTACCTAAATTTCTGACATTCTAAGTAATATTAGTACAAGAGGACTACTAAAAACATATACATGCAGTGGCAGCAAAATAAAATGACCCAAATCTTCTTTGGGAGTCTCAAAAAAACCTTCCATGTATTCTTTCTCTCCAATCACCTCTGGAAACAGTCAAGCCCCAAAGGAGGGAAAATTCTTCAGAGCTTCTCCCACAGACCTTGTGGACCTTTGTACTCTCTTTTTTTTTTCTTCTTCTTTTCTTTTTTTTTCTTCTTTTTCATTTTTTCATTAAAAAAGGCTCTTTTTGCAAGACTACTTTTCCTCCGTGCCTTTTACACCATCCTCAGAATTCAGAGTCTCTTTCAGTATCTGACATTTTAAAAAGAAATTTTAAATACATCAAGGAACACTGTAAATTGCCTAATGACTGCCCAATAGCTCTTTTGAGAGCTATATAATGACAAGATCATGCAACCACCAACCAAGCCCATAGTAACTCACATTTTTCAGGCCTGACTGTCAGATAAAATAATTCAAGATATCTATTCAACAGCTTTCACTGGCAACACTGTAGCAAGGTGATTGCTTAAACCCAGAGTTTACAATATCATCTTATACACTTAGGTAACCACATTTCCTTTTAAGCTTACATGACCCAGGACTCAAGGGAATGTAATAGTGTGTCCATGTGATAATCCTTCTGGGTTATGTAAGCAAATGATTAAGGGTTTCACTAAGTCCTTTGAGCTCCAAGCACTAATTTGAAAAGCACGTTCTGCTTTCTTTGACAGACTTCTACAGGCGTGTGCGTCCTAAATGACTGTCAGTCTACCTAATAGTCTATTACACTAGACACCTCTAAAAAAGCCTGATAATAGAGGCTTTTAAATAATATACATTTTAAATATTATGATTTCCTGTTACCAGTTTATAGTTGCATTTCTAGCTTAGAGCTTTGGATTGTTCTCTTCCTCAGTCCCGTTAGCGCCCTTATTAGCATGCACAAGACAAAACATTGACAGTAATACATTTAACTGATAGTATCAAGGAAATAAAATAGGTTCTAAAGGTCAGATATTTTTCCTTGTACCATCCCAAGTTTTATACAGGTATAAATCTACAAGTATGAGCCCGAGATAATAACTCACGAACTAAACACGCGTGACTTCAGAGGATCCAGTCTCTGGATCTCAGTAAGGATCAATGGTTAATCGCTTGAAAATAGGGCACAATACAGAACACATTACTTTAATGTACAGTTCTGAACAGTTTTTTTTTCTTTCCAATTACAGTCACAGCCTGTCGGTGTCCAGAACTTCCTGCATCCCCAGTCTTCAGGATTTTGATGTATTAAATAACATCTGCAGGATTGTGCGTCTCTGCTTCCTGAATCTGATCCTTCTGGTAATTTTATGAAACATTTTAATTTCTGGTCTGAGGGTTTTTGTTTGCTTGCTTGTTTTCAATTTTTACTCAAATTGTACAGGGAACCCTGGTTTCTGTTAAGCAATGACAGGTGGACACCTAAAATTTATTCCTTAAAATTCTTCTGCGCTAGAAACTTACCTTTTGACTGCATTTTTCAGTCTAAAGGAGCCAGAAAATACAAAATGTCTCAGGAATTAAGAATCCACTGTTATATACTTGGTGTGTGTGTGCGTGCTCTCTCTCTCTCTCTCTGTTTCTCTCGCCCTCTCTATACATAAAGCTATAAGTAAAGTAGCTTTATACACTTCTATCCATTTTCAATTTCTAGTGGTAATCTGAAAAAACAGGACTGGAACTGCCATAAAACAGAAACATGGAACAAGAAATCACACTTCATACTTCAGAATTCCTTCCTTTTTGCTCTCGACCAGGTACAATTGATAATCCATCCCATTTAAACTTCTACTGAAGGCTACCAGACAGCAGCTCAGAGCAAAACTTTTGATGATGCTCTGTGGCAGATCGAACTATTCTGAAATGACTTGCTTTGCAATTTGAAATTGAACTGCCAAACTCTGGCACAGACTGATATGGAGGCCAGCATTAAATCATGGATTAGAAATGAATAAACCAAGTCACAGCATGGATTTCTTATTCATTACTGAACACAATGGTCCGGATGTAACCACTGACTCAGAAAAGCCATTGCTAGGAGCTGGGAATATAGCAACAGAATGAGCTGGTCAAGAGCATCTTGCATGTTATATGAAGATTAAAATAAAGTGTGTTTTTTTCTCTGTCATTAAACTTTTATTAAGATCTGCCACTGTCTAGCGTAAAGTCACTTTTTTATAGAAAGACAAGTCACTTCATACTTTCATTATTTTTAATCCCTTCCTGAGCTTTGAATGCTGAATGCTATCAGCAGCAGAGACAGCACAGTTTTTCACATACAATAATTAAAATGAACGTAAGTAAACACAATATCCTTCTGCTTTCTGTATACAAAGTACAGATATGTCCACTCAAAAACCAACAGCTTCTCTAATAGAACAGAATATCCTTTGCTTTGGTCTACTTAAATTTACAGGTAAAAGGGCAGCTTGAACAGCAGAGCAGCATTGGTTAAATTTGAACTAAAATATTCCGTCTTGCTATTAGCTTAATTTTTCAGTATTACATGAGAAGGGCACTTTTTTCCCAGGATTCTGACAAACTTTAAAACTGTTCTTCTGGAAAGGAAAATAATTAATTTTGTTAGTGCTGAAGAGCAGGTTTTTCAATCAGTTATACGTAACACATTTTCTTACAGATATTCTTATCTGCAATTTATGTGTTTCTCAGTTTTAGAGTGCACAAAAAAACTGGTTAAAAATGGTGTCTTCTCCCCTTAACCCCTGCACCTCCACCTTTCCTCTCATTTCTCTCTAGAAATGTAATGTACTAACTAGTAATATTTTGTATAAATTTATCCTTTTATAAAGATCAATACTTTTTTTCTAAATTTCTGGAACTTGAAAGTGTTTGAAACTCCCAGAAAAGTATCTGAAACAGCCTTTATTGTTTCAGATTGGAGTGCCTTTCATTACTTTTTTTTTATTACCAAAGATAAAGTCATACACACTATTATTTATATACTTCTTGACGTTTTCATGTGAAATGACTTTTGGAGAATGGTGATGTGTCTGAACTATACAAGGGATACTTTTGTTTCTTTTGTCTTATTTGGGCATTTGTACACTACAGTAGGCCTTATAGGGTTCTATGTTAGAAAACAGAAGTACCAGAAGTATTTATTGGATTAAGCTTCTGCAATGTTCTGTTCTTACAATAACACAAATATGGTACCAAGAGCAAATAGAATGGTTTTGCATGTTAACCCTTCCTCAAGACTACCACTTGATAAGACCACTACCATCACTACCACTTAGAAACATTCTACTTCTGTGAATATACATCTATCATATCCTCACCAGTCCACATATTAATACAAATAATAATCTAGGTAATAACACCAGGTTCTAACTAGATACATCCTGAAAATATTAATCACTTTATAATGATTAATTATCTAGTGAGAAGATTCTTAATACAAGTGTGCAGCAGTAAATAAAAATGTATCAGTTCTAGCAGACACTGGTGATAAATAAAAAATAAAGGTCCAAATATAATTAAATTTGTTTTCAAGACTGTGACCACTCAGTGTCAGGCAAAAAAAATAAAGACAACTAAGTGGTGTTTTGAAAGAAGTCTGCCTATAGCTTGTGTGCCTGGCCTGTGAATAGCAAATTCAATAGCAAATAGCAAATGAACCCCTATTCACAGAGGGGTTGCAGTAGATGATCTCTAGAGGTCCCTTCCAACTTCTACCATTCAATGATTCTGTGAAGGCAACTGAGCATTTTAATTCCTTTCATCTTGAAGTAACAAAGTCATATAATGCTATATACTTTTTTAAAATAATATATACTTATCATTTGGGCAGAGATGAGCGTTCATAGCTTGATTTCTGTTTCTAAAGAGAAGGTTTATATCTGACTGTTGTACTGATTCCATCTACATTGCAAACCCATAGAAACAAGTAGCAATAAGGGATAGCAAGCACAGTAGCTTATTAGTGAATGAAAATGCATCCCTTCATCACTGCAATTGAAAGGCCTGACATAGCCACCTTTATTTTATTCCTAAGCTCATGCATTCCTGCAGAATCACAGATGGAGTATGCTATTTCTAACCCAGAAAGACCCATAAAAGACATATTTTTCTTCAGTGTTTCTATTTATTATTAATGGTGCGTGCTAAAATGTAGTTACTTACAGCTTATATATCATGCTGTTACACAAATAGTAGTTTGAGATGCTCTTTGGCAACCTTCTGAAAACAAACAATACTGAAAATCGTTATCCATAGTAGGGTGCTCCTGTGGGAAAATCAGGTATATATCAGATAATCATTGAACTTATATGACATCAGCCATTTGCTAATCCCTTAAGAGCTGCCACCAGCAGGCAAAACAACATCAAAACATTCTGTGTATGCATGGTGCGAATATAGACTGAAAGCTGTTTTTGACCACATTTTCAGCATTGCTTTTGATATCTCTTGGGAAAGCCAATTCAGCTGTGTCACATTCCCCGAAAAGAAGTAGTCGTGCAGAAGTTATGGACAGTGCAAAATTGTGGCTACTTAGGAGTCAGAAAATTTTCTGCTAACCTGCACATAGGATCATAAAATTGTAACTTTTGTAGATTCTCAGGCAAGTGGTTTTGACCTTGAAGGGAACTTTCCCATTCAAAGTTGGGGCTCTGGCCAGGTCCTGGTGACGGATGATAAGGAAAGTAGGACATACCAGATATTACTGCTAACAAAGACAATGCAAGTTTTGCTGATTTGGCTTTATAAAAGCTGGACCCTCTTACAGCGAGTTTGGAGACCTCACTTATGAGTGGACTCACTGCATAAGACCTCCCAATTGCCAGGAAGGGTCTCCAAATCCTGGCTGCAATGTGGGCTCCCCGGTGACTGCAGATCTGCATGATGGTAAAATATTAAAGCAGTTGGTGATGTATCCTTTTTCTTAATCTCACTCATGTATAGTAATGGTTAAGGGCATTACCTTGCTTATTTTGCTCATAGGTACAACTCGGCACATAGTAAGTTTATTGTTTCCTTAAATGTATCATTCAGTTTCTGTATTATTTGATATTAATAGTAAACGCGACTGTTCTGTCCCTTAGTGTCTAATTACTTTCACCACCTCCCGTCAATTGGCAAAACAGGCATACTGATGGTTTCACTGCCTTTACTGCTAAAACCTGCACTGGATTAGACAAAAGTATATGTTCTACTGTTACCATATGCTTCCTAAAATGAATATTTTAGTGTCTAAATTAATAAGAAAAATTGTCAGTGTCGCTATATCTACAGTTATCAGAAAATGTGGTAACAAATAAATATAAGGTAACACAGCTTACAGAATGAGAAAAAAAAGTTGTAAAACCTAAAATGACCGTGTTCTTCCCAAAAGCTGCAAGGGTCCCTTCATGCTATGCATTGTGTGAAATATGGCTGATCATCCCAAGAAAATGAGAAAGATACTGTTTATTGCAAATAGTATAATTTCAGTCTAATAAAAATCTCACCCAAAGGGAGAAGAAAAATGACTATATTGTCAATAATCACATAACTGGAACCAGCAGGGTATTTCTGATCTATGTTTTTTAAGGTAAAATATAGTTTCTGATTTTTCCAAATCTCCCGCAGGAAAAGTGCAAAATTTTCCCAACTTCTCCCAGTATTTCAGGATCAGTCACAAAATTGAAGTACTATGTTTTTGCCTTGGTCAGTGTACTAATAATAAGACTGCCTAATGTCCCAGGATGCAGTCCATAAGACATCTATAGCTTCCCATACTTAAGTTGTAGATTTCATTTTATGAGATCAAGGAGAATCATTTGTGGAAGAGAAATCCATAAAGGACTGCTAGAGAGAAATCCCCTCTGGCACAAAGAATCCACAAGTCACAAATTGTTCATAGTGTGGAAAGGTTTCCATGGGTATATTATTGTCATTTTCTGTATTTCTGTATTCTACCATCAGCTTTAACTTTTGGCACTCTCAGAAACAGGATACTGAGTGAAATGTGTCCTTATTATGACCTAGCTTCACCGTCTCCACACTTTTCTGTCCTTTTCTGGATGGATTACTTATTTCATAGGCACTGTGGTCTCCACTCTAAGTAATCTTCACTGGTGCATTAGTGCATCATGAGAAGTGAGAAAATATTAAAGATAGTGAGTCCATACCATAAAGGAAAAAGGCTATGCAAACTACCGTTTTCAGAAACTTTGTGGCGTGCCAAAGATTCCTATCCAGACTGGCTCAAATTAAGATTGATACAGTCCTTAATGTTAAAAGCTGGGTGTGTTAGCCACTTGCCAGAACTGACAAAAGCCTCCCCCTCAAATCTATCACATAATGATATTTTCTATAAAAATTTTATTTTGTTTTTAACTGGCTTTAGAAAGCATATTAGTTGCTATATGTACTTAACAGGGAAAATAAAAAAGAAGGTAAAATTAGAGTCTAGACAGGCATGTGCTTCCAGTAATAATTGAAACATTTATCTGAGGAAATCCCTTGAGATGAAAATAGTTGAAAGTCTGGAGCATGTCATGGATGTTTAACCTGACCTATTCTGTAGAGCTCTTTGTAGCCACTGTTGTAGTCAGGTGCTGAGGCTAAAAGGATCTCTTTTTTTCTCAAGTTTTGTGACTTTGCATTTAACTGAAAGGAGAGAAGATACAGTTGGGGAGTATGGGCTGAACTGCCATCCTGTTTACTGCATGCTTCCGACTTTGTAAGACTTTCGCGAGAAGAAATGATGAGGAGCTTATATGTTTTTTTCAAGACAGTAATTGGCTAGGATAATAAATAATGAGTTACAATAAGAATCTTGTCTTCAACATATTCTGTGTGTTTTCCGTCATTCTCTGAAGAGACAGCTAGTAGACCTCAATCTCAAACCTAACTTCCATAGAGGTTTTATTAACTTCTAGATTACATTAATTCCAACGAAAGGAAGGGAAGGGCAGGGACGGGAAGGGAAGGGAAGGGAAGGGAAGGGAAGGGAAGGGAAGGGACGGCAAGGGCA
>JAUBOD010000601.1:3371900-3393312 GCA_032353885.1 Nothura maculosa | reverse complement strand
TCCAGGAGGTTCCTGCAGAACATTGTAGATAACTTCTTGATGTAGGTGGTTGATGAGCCAACAACGGGAGGGACGCTGCTAGACCTATTACACAGGGATGGTCTAGTGGGAAATGTGAGGGTCGAGGGAAGTCCTGTCTGCAGTGGCCATAAGATGTTGGAATTCACTATTCTGCTTGGAGGAAGCAGGGCGAGAAGTAGGATGGACTTCAAGAGAGCCAACTTTGACCTCTTCAGGTAGCTCCTTGGAGCAGTCCCCTGGGTCAGGGTCCTAGAAAGGAAGGGAGCCTAGGAGAGCTGGCTATTCAAGCACCACTTCCTCCAAGCTCAGGATCAGTGCATTCCCACAAGAAAGAAGTCAAGTAAGCGGGGTAGGAGACCTGTATGGATGGGCAAGGAGCTCTTAGGCAAAGTTAATGATAAAAAGAGAGCATACAGTTTGTGGAAGAAGGGCCAGACGACATAGGAAGAATATAGGCACATTGCCAGAGAATGCAGATGCGAAATGAGGAAGACCAAAGCTCGGGTGGAATTAGAGTTGGCCAGGCATGTCAGGGACAACAGGAAGGGTTTCTATAAATACATTAGGAGCAAGAGGAAGATGAGGGAAAATGTTAGTGTGCTGCTGAATGGGGAGGGGGCCTTGGTGACGGAGGATGCCGAGAAGGCAGAGTTACTAACTGCCTTCTTTGCCTCTGTCTTTACTGCTAAGGCCACTCCCCATGAACTGCAGGGCTCAGGTAAAGAGATATACATGGGCAAGAGGAAGACCTTCCACTGGTTGAGGAGGATTGGGTTATGGATAACTTAGACAAAGCATCCACACATAAATCTATGGGCCCAGATAGGATGCACCCAAGAGTGCTGAGGGAATTGGCAGGGGTTATTATTCAGCCTCTCTCCATCATCTTCAAAAGGTGCTGGAGAGCAGAGGAGGTGCTGGAGGACTGGAAGAGAGCCAACATCACTCCAGTCTTCAAAAAGGGCAGAAGGGAGGAGCCATGCAATTACAGGTCAGTCAGCCTCCTCTCCATCCCTGGAAAGGTGATAGAGCAGCTCATCCTAGAGAACATCTTTAGGTATACGAAGGAGAAGAAGGTGTTGAGGAGTAGTCAGCATGGATTCACCAAAGGGAGGTCTGATGTACCTTATAGCCTTCTATGATGGGATAACTGGCCGGCTAGACAAGGGGAGAGCCATGGTTGTAATCTACTTTGACTTCAGCAAGGCTTTCAACAGCTTCTCCTGTGATATCTTCATACAGAAGATCTGGGAGAGTGGTCTGGATGAGTGCACAGTGAGATGGATCAAGAACTGGCTGGATGGCAGAGCTCAGAGTGTGGTGATAAATCAAGCCGAGTCCAGTTGGAGGCCTGTGGCCAGTGGTGTCCCCCAGGGGTCAGTACTGGGCCAAAAGCTGTTCAACGTTTTCGTCAATGACTTGGACGAGGGCACAGAGAGCACCCTGAGCAAGTTTGCAGATGACACCAAGCTGGGTGGAGTGGCCAACACTCCGGATGGCCATGCTGCCATTCAGAGGGACCTGGACAGCCTGAAAAGTTGGGCAGAGAGGAAAATCCTGAGGTTCAATAAGGACAAGTGCAAGGTCCTACACCTGGGGAGGCACAACCCCAGGCACCAGCACAGATCAGGGGTCAACCTACTGGAAAGCAGCTCCCTGGAGAGAGACCTGGGAGTCCTGGTTGACACCAAGTTACTCAGAAGGTAGCAGTGCCCTCTTGGCCAATAAGGCCCATGGGAATCCTGGTTGCATCGGGAGAAGTGTTGGCAGCAGCTGGAGGGAGGGCATCCTGCCCCTCTCCTCAGCTCTGACGAGGCCACACCTGGAGTATTGGGGACAGTTCTGGGCTCCCCCTCAGTATAAAAAGGACATGGAGCTCCTAGAGAGGGTCCAGCAGAGAGTAATAAAGGTGGTTAAGGGAATGGAAAATCTCTCAGATGAGGAGAGACTGAGGGAGTTGGGCCTGTTCAGCTTGGAGAAGAGAAGGCTGAGAGGGGATCTGATTAACATGTATAAGTACATGAAGAGAAAATGTAGGCAGGAAGAGGCTAAGCTCTTCTCATAGGTAGACAGTGACAGGACAAGAGGAAATGGGTGTAAGTTGAAACACAGGAAGTTCCATCTCCAGGTGAGGGGGAACTTCTTTACTGTGAGGGTGACAGAACAGTGGAACAGGCTACCCAGGGAAGTTGTGGAGTCTCCTTCTCTGGAGGTCTTCAAAACTCACCTGGATGCCACCCTGTGCCACCTGCTCTAGGTGTCCCAGCTTGGGCAGGAAGGTTGGACTAGATGATCTCTAGAGGTCCCTTCCAATCTTGAACGTTCTGTGATTCTGTGATTCATACAAAAAGAACTGCTCACTGAATGATGAGAGAAGATCAGGATGGTCAGTAAGTCATAGTGGGAAGCAAGGTAGTCAGGAACCATTGAGGACAACCCATGCCTTGCATGCCCAGGTGAGCACCTGCTTTCTGAGCAAGCAGGACAGGTGGCTGTACATAGGTAGCTCCTTGAGCAGAAGCAGCATCATCCTTCCTTTACACAGTATTTTGCAACAATCATCATTCAGTGCAATTTATGTTTCATATTAATGTATACTTGTTCATCTGTGTATTTGGGTTTAATCTTAATGTGATAAAAATGTAAAGAAACATGACAAATTTGTATATCTGTCCTCTAATACTAAATATTGTCCCATTTCACGTAAGTCATTCTGCTTGTAGAGCCTTATAAATTTGACAGGCTTTGCAGCATATTTGGAAAGCCAGCTTGCTGAAGCAAGAACAGTTCTCCTCAATGATCAATGTGCCACCAGCAACTTTTAAAGAGGCCAGTATAATAGTTGTAATCCATCAATAAACACATCCTGTAGACACTGACTGGGGGATTCAGAGACAGTGAGTAATGCCCTTTCTTATGGCTTGCAGGGTATTTCCATATGCATTGTAAGAAAACATGATTACAGACAAAACTGATAGCTGCTTCATCTGCAATACATCAATACCAACCACCTATGAGGAAATAACTTCTGAGCAGCAGGACTTCTGAAGCAAAACTATGGTTTATGAGTGTTTTATGTGGATTGATATAAAAAAATTTCATTTGATCCTCAGCCTGACAAATAAGAGATACAAAAGCAAAATAAGATAAAACCAAAAACAACAATGTGTTGTTGTGAAAAACAGCAATGAAGAAAGAATGGATCACTTTTTCAAAGGTGTTCTTCATCTGTTATAGATGGCAACTTCAGGATACATAAAGTTGGGTTCTTGCAACCCTGTTTTCAGAAATGCCCTTCTGAAGACAAAAATTAATACAAATTATGACCTTTAGAAAGAAAGATAAAGAAAAGAAAATTTGGGCCTCTTTATAGAAGTTAAGAAATGGAACATACAGACCATTAAAGAGACTATACTAAATAGCAACAGGGCAAATAATATACTGCACTCCAATCTGGCTCTGATAAGCTAGTGTTAAATAAAGAATTATTTACTAAGTGTCTGTTGTAAGAAGAAAGAGTTCGAAAAATTTGCAACGAGAAGTTTGTTATTGAAACAACAAACTCCACACAAGAGGCCATATATCTGATAGTGTAGCTGCTTACTCTCAATGACCTTACACCTTACTGCCTTCTTTTTTTGTTTTATTTTAGTATTACTATAGTTAGTATTATTTAGTATTTAGCTAGGTAGATAACAGCACTTCTGCTGTAGATACTGAGTACTTGTAGCAGTAAAAGTGGTATGCAAAACCTTAAAGGATAGACATACCGTTCACATTAGCTATTGGCATCACTACTAGCTGATCTTCAAATTAGTCATACTAGGTAAGTAAGTCTACTCTGCATAAATCTGTTACTGACACTTTCCAACTACATGTGCTGTTGTTTGAAAACCCAATGTTGTTGCTTGAATACCACTCAGTTCAGTTGGTTTTGAAAGTCAGCAGTGTGGAGGGCAAAGCAGTGCCAGTAAGGGAACTAAGAGAAACCAGTAGGATATTCCAGCACATTATTTAAATATACAGAGTATCCATTGAAGTGTCAAATTTTCCCATGAGAAATGACTACAGTAAAGTGAAAAAAAAAGTGATCAAAACACCATTATTTTAACTATATATACAATTAATCCAGTTTTTCACAGAATCACAGAATAGATAAGGTTGGAAAGGACCTCTAGACATCATCTAGTCCAACTCCCCTGCTCCAGCAGAGACACTCAGAGCACGTGGCACAGAGTGGCAGGTGGGTTTGGAAGATCCCCAGAGAAGGAGGCTCCACAGCTTCCCTGGGCAGCCTGTGCCAGGCCTCTGTGAGGTTACATTTTGAGAAAATACGTTAGAAATGTTTTTTAAAATAGGATAATATGCCACTCTGCCTTTTTTTATTTATCCAAACATCTGTGATTCTCTAAGCAGAGGATGAAAGCAACTATGAAGATGTAACTTGTACATAAAAGAACTTCTGTAGTTGTCTGAGAAGAAATTGCTTAGTATCAATGCAATTTTGGCCAAGATTTTATAAATGGCCTTCTTGCTGAATTTCACTTCTTTTATAAGGAAAAGAAGACTTTCTGAGTGCACGTTATCTGATAATAGATCCTTTATGTATCCATACCATCTGCATATTTCAATAAAAGTATATACAGAGAACAATTTATTATTTATTTGTTATAAAATACAATGTTTGCTTCCATATCAAAAGATGGAAAGAATTTTTCATTTTAACTGATACATTGCACAGGTCTGGTTGAGATTAACTTCCAAGAATCAGATTAACTTCATATTTTGAACTTCATATTTTTGTGTTACTCTTCACAGCAGAGTTGCTTTCCTGAATCAAAACCATGTTGTATGCTAGAATCCTTGAACCTAAATAAAAACACAATATTTTCAAACATACTAAACACAGGTTTGTTTACTTTTTAGAATCAAGGTCTATGAATTTGATGCCAAAGCCATAGACCTAAATGATTTGGTGAAGAGTGCACTAGTGTTTGCTGTGCACTAGTAGCACACTCTTGACGTTAGTATTCATTAAACTCTCAATAAGAAATGGAATCCATGAAGTATTGATTCAAATATCATTTTTTTTGGCTAACAGAAAGGAAAAAAAGATGGATATTCATCATCCTCTAGATGTAGGAAACCCTGAGCTGCAGAGCCACAGATAGACCTCTCTGATCAGGACATGGCATACAGTGCATCCATGGAGAAGCTCCATAGCATTTTGTCTATAGATTCCTTACAGGTTTTTCTTCAAAGAACTAAATACAATTCTGATTGTAATTTCTACAGTCAGAAAAGCCCCAATCATATGAACATATGAACATTTGCTGCTTAAGATAAAGATGAAGACACACAGATGGTGCAACTTTGGAACCAAGTAAAGCTGCCCCTGAGCTCCTCCGGCACCATTAACTGGCTGAGCTCATCCTCTAGCCAAGGGCAATGCGCAACACAGTGCAGGTCAAAAGCAAAGCTGTACATGAACCATAGCACTGAATAGCTTTGCATCAACTCAAGTCATCTAATTCCTCAATATAACACCATTTTCCAGTTGAGATCACTATTGATATTATTTTGATTTAAATGCTCTTATATTCAGATAGATGTAATTACATTACATAAAATAATATGCCATTGTCTTCTTTTCTGTTTCCTTAGATCACAAAGATTACAAATGAAGGAGAAATTGTATTACACAATACCAAATATTTCTTCCAAGTATCCCACAGGCAAAGAAATACTTAATATAAAAATTTATAGAGGTGAAACATGCTATTTTTCTAAAATGGAGCTATCAAAATCCTAAGCTAGATAGTATCAACATCTCCCCAGGAGCCTTCACCCCAAAACAAGTTCTCTTTCATACAAATCACACCGGAGTCCAACATCAAAATAACTTGTCAATTTCCTACCATAGTTCCACATAAATTCCCCTCTCCCCCAAAAGAAGGGTATTCCTCACTAACTTTTCCCTGCTAGCATTTTGCCTGCAAACATTCTCTGCAGGGAGTTTTGCCAGCTGACCAGATTATTTCAGGATTAATCTACCCACGGCGTGCTGGAATTGCCTAACGGAGGCAATCTTTATTTCTCTGCAGAGTTGCAGCAGGGACACTTGATCTCAGTGAGGCAGATGACAAGGCAGTTGTGTGGGTCCTGTCATATTAGAAACAGGTGGCAGGGACGGGGGAGGAATTGCAGATGGAACCAGCAGCTGGTATGGGAAGAATATAAGTAGAATTGGCCTTTGGTAACACTAGGAGAGGAAAATGCCTTTGTAAGCATAGGTACAAGCTAAAACATGTTTTCTTCTGAACCAGGAATTTTAATAACACTTTTTAGTTGAGTGCTGTGCATTGCAGTAGGATGGAAATGCTACATCCTCAAATTTTATCAGGAAACATATTTTTTTCTTTAGGATGGGAAATTGAGGCCCATCTTTGCTACCCTGATAACCATTGTACCTGGAGTCTCTACAGAGAAGAAATTAAGCTCACAATACCATGTTGCCTAAACAATGAAAAAAACACAGCCATGTACTTCTTTACATAGAAGTAAACAGCATGTGCTATCTAGAGAAGCAATCTGCCTAGCAAACAACAAAATCTGAAGTCTGCTTGAGGTTTCCTGCTTATTCTACATTAATAACGGGAAAATCAAGCACTTGTAAAGGAAGATATGAGGGCAAATTGATATATGTCAATGTCCCACAATCTGAACTCTGGATAGACAAGCTCAGCTCAAGAGGATAAATGTTAGTTCATGGAAAAATACCTTTACACTGAGATGTCCTTATGTAGCTCTTCATTTTCATCTGCTTAAACAAACTTAGGATGGAAAAAAAAAGTTATATGTGTTCTTCACATTTCATAGTATCAGCAAATAAATACCAACTTGATATGAAAATTCATGCACACTGCAACTTTATCATGTTTTTTTCCTGAATAGAGCTTTACATATGCAATTATCCCATTTGACTGAAAATAACTACACTTAACATGTTAAAAATATATCTATGCACTTTTGTTAAGTAAATCAACACTAAACAAGACTGGAGGGAAGACTGAGCTTTTCTTGCACAAGATTAAAGAAACACAGCAACAAACAATTTCCTGGAAACGACATTTCACTTTTTTCCTAATGTCCAGAAGAGCAAACTTTGACTCTAAAGTTGGATTTACCTCTATTTTTCAAGTACTTGTCAAACCTCAATAAACTCGGATCATACTCTCCAAAACTGTGCAACTATAGACACATCTCCTGACCACAGATGATTCTGAAATTCATCAGCTTCATAAAATGGTTTTCCATTCAATATTCCCATTCTATATTTATATGAGAGGCTGGTTCACAAGGATGTTTTAACAAGTAGTCCTTTGGTTCTCTGTCTCATCTCCTGTACCCACAGTTTGAACTCAGACCTTCAGGATATACTCATCCTTTTACAGGTAAGTATATGAGCCATTACGCAAGTAGCAACAGACATTGAGATGTGAAATCTGTGACCACTCCATAAGCACATTCGTAAAGAAATTTCCTAAGGAAAATTTCTTTCAAATACATTAGTCACTTCAGTTATTCAACTTCATGAGAAAATAAAAGCAAAAGAGATTATTGATAGACCTGTCTTGCAGAGCTGCATTAAGCACAATATTAGATAACTACCTAACATTATAACTGGGGGAATTAAGGGGAATGATAAAATATTTAACGATTTCTGTTTGAGAAGCGGAAATACTAATGTACTAATGGAGTCACTAAGTTTAACACAGATCTTTAATCCTCAGAATCGGCTGCTGCTTCATTTATTGAGCAAGAACTCTTCAAACTGAGATTTCCGTCTTGGAGAACAGGTTTGCTCCAGATCAAGGACCCTTGCAATCATCTCTTCAGCATCTAAGAATCAATTAATTTTATCATTGAACATTAATACACAACATAAGGCACAGACTTGAGAGCATTTTCATAAACAAAAAGTGTATTAAATGTATGATTAAATACATGCTGCACCATCATATTCAGTGTTTCCGTGGCACCCTCTCTGTGAACCAGACTGGTGCTTACTTAAAGCAGGCAAGCTGTTGCAAGGTACAGACTTTGTTGATTTTTCTCAGTGCAAGGTTTGCACTTCATAGGCTAAGAGTGCACGCAACAGTGCACATCTCTTTTATCATATTTGCAAGCATTTCTCAAAATAACTGTGATTTTCCTCTGTAAGTCACCATATCTCAAAAAAAAATGAGACTAGAAGAGTCTATTCTTTTACTTCACTTACTTAATTTAGTGACCTTAATTAATCATAGACCTACTGGAAGTTCAGATACCTGGAAAAAATGGCTAATGACTGGTAGTGACTAGTATTTCTGACACAGTTGCAAAGTTCCCTTTACTTCCCTTCCCTTAGGGCAAATGAAGCTCTCCTGTGTATACATCTGTTGTATATGTTGACCTACATTTTTTAATTTGATCCCTCTTGAGCCTGGTCAGAGCTTAGGCAATTATGCAGCATTGATGTTTCCTGGCTCTATTCCAATTTCAGCAATTTTCAAGCAAGATACTGTAAATGGGACTTGTTAACTTTTCAGATTAATTCTCACCCTTCACCACAATGTTGTCCTGAAATGATTTCTACAGCAATTTCCACTACCATGTACCACGACCCTCTTGATAGTATGAGATTAAGCCATTTGAAAAATGTCAAGCATTTTTACTTTTTTTTTCAGAATTTCATGCTTATTAAGTAGTCTTTTCCTCTTGCTTTCATATGAAAAGTTCAGCCTATTCTGCCTAAAATTAATCTCATTCTAAAAATTGTTTTTTTGAAAAAGGAATTACTGGCCTCTCTCTTCATTCTTTTTCAACATATTTCTAATCAATTAATTTATGAGCAGCAATTTGCTATTTCCTTTTGAATGAAAGTTGTTAGAAAACTGTTCAGATCCAATATTGCATTGAGTTTGCAAGACTCTCAGCTCTCAATGTGTTGAGACAGGACATAAGTATATATTGAAATATGGGTTAGACTGTCAGTAATTCCCTGTAGGTTGTAGCTGCAGTGACAGTAGTTTATGTAGACAGAATAAAAAGAAATGAGTATATATAAAAAAGAAATCCTTATTCTGAAACAACTCACAAATATAGTTTAAATTAAACTTAAGAAAAAATAGTTTTGAAGCAAATTTGGATCAAAACATTTTTGATCCTTTTCCACTTCTTGGAGAAATGCAGTTCCTATTCCTTACTAAGCTTAAACTTCTTTTGCCTACTTTACACCAACACCTCATAAGACTGAACTCTTGAACATTTTTCCCTTCTGAAATTATAAATCTATTTATCCATCACTATTTGTATTAAGATATGAAAAAGAGCAGTCTGCTCTTGGGCTTATGTGACCAACAGATTTATTTAGTCTAGCTAGAAACTGCTACAGTTAGTCCTTTTTAAATTTAAAGGTACCAAAGTCTTATGAATATGAGAATATGCATAAATATTTATAACATGAATAAACATATTAGTGTATATATATAGATACAGGATTTTTTTGGAATGTTATCTAAGGGTTTATATAAATTATTAGAGTTAGAGCAGAGGCAGTCTAGCTGTAAGGGTAAGAGAAAAAGTATAGTTAACTGTAGTCTCAAAATCATTGTCATTTCTGGCTTCTTGAGAAGGTGAGAAGACAATGACAAGAAGGGTATTTGGAAGCCTCTGTTATTATTATCTAAATCACTGCTGCCTCAAGCCAGTACAGATGCTCCTTAGCTTCCTCTAAAGAGCAAGAGAACTGATCTGCCATGGGCTGAGGCATTCCCAGTTTTATCCACCAGCTTATCATTGAACACCATCTATTTTAACGCAGGCTCTACTCAAACATGTTCAACCCCTGAAGATCAACAACATCTCTGCTAGCAGCCAATCTCCCTCCTGCGATATCTTTTGGTTCTCCATGCTTCCTCTCCACAAGTTGCTTTCTCAGTCTTGAGGTGTCTGATACTCCAGCTGGTGATGTCTCAGTATTGGCACCTCAGCATTGTCAGCTGGGTAGCTCTTTCTAGAAGACCTCAGGACAAAATATTATCATGGCCCAAATGCTGTAGATCCAACCAAGGACATGGGGAAATCTGGTCCACATCCTGAAATGCCAGGAAAAATGAAGGTATCATCTCCTTCTTCAGAAGAAAGCCTGCCCCTTCCCAATGAAAGGGATTGACTTTTTATTCTGGGGAAGAGAATTTGTGTAAAGTGAAAAAAAAAGAGGCACTATTCTATCTCAGTCCTAGTAGCTCTTTTTTTCTGTTGACCTTAAAATAAAAAGACACAAGCAAGGAGAGTTTTCTGAAGAGAAAGTGCAAATGCTCTTACAAAACCTTTGATCTTCCCTCATTCAGAAATTGCTGCCTCAGATTTGATGAAAAGCTTTTCCACTTTAAAAGACCCAAATTAAAATTTTATTGACAACCATTCTGCTTTAGAAAATGAAGCTTAGCTGCAATAAAAATGTGACTGTCCCAGACGATGTGGAAATGAAATGTTCAGAAACAAGAGGGTTTCTATTTAATTTAAATATTTTCTATGGTTACTCGTCAGAATTATCACAGCACATAAGATTTAAGAACTTGGCTTTACTTCCACGATGTAAATAGGAACAAAGTAAAATTTTAGGAATCATAAAACACTGAAATCCAATTCCTTCTTTTTGGTATCCCTGCTTGGATACTTCACAGTCCCTGCAAAAATAAATGGGCCTTCTCAAATTAAAAGGCTTGCTTTCCCTCCCACACAGTTCTTTTCTACTGGTCAGGATATTGTCTATAGAGAGGAGGAGGCAGGCTTGAGGGTTAATGAGAGTCCATGCTCCATCTGCTTTATCAAATGCAAGCGAAACAACATTCTTTTAAAGCATCTTTTTTCTCCTCTCTGATTTTTTTTTCTTTAAAACAGTCAAAGCACTGTTATTTGGATCACCGCACTTAACTACTGGTCTTTGGAAATGATACTGGATGTTTTTCAGGAAAAACTGAATGCAGGTTTTAAACTGAATGAGATAGATAGCAAAACAAAAGCCTAAAATGATTTTGCCAAAATATCCTCATAGGTTCTTAGAATATCAGATCTTTTAAATTACAAAATGTATTACAAGGCTTTAACAAGAACAAGTTCTTCTGGTTGCCAAGATAAAATTTTGTCTGATCTATTTGCCCGTTATAACAAAATCTCACTTACAGGGAAGCTCAGGTCATCACATTACAGTTGACATTTAGGGAAAAAAATAGTTTTCAAAGTAGAAAGATGTCAGTAGCGACTCAGTGCTGCTCCACTCTGTATTGCAAGCAAATTGACTTGGAAAGAAAAAACACTCTGCTGCAACTTTAGCCTGAGAAACCACACAAGGGAAAAAAAAGAAAAAAAAAGAAAAAAATCCACACCTACATTAACGTTCACCAAGAGGACACTGGGAGAACATAGTACCCAGCAGAATCAAATATCTCCATATCCTGGAGTCAGAGGTGTAAATCTGATGCAAAAACATTATTACAAAGTGAAAATTAGGCTTGTGCATTTCGGTAGGTCGTTCTGCAGCACCTGTTACTGAAAACAGTAAAAGTTCTGCAGGAGATTTCTGCCATCAGTATTGCGTTTACAAGACCACTCTCTCCCCATCATGTAAGAGTAACAGTCATAATATGTTTTCTTTTAAAACACACAAAACAGCATAACTGCTCTACCTTGCTGTCTATCTCCATAAGATATGCAAGAAATCCACAAGATCTCAGTGGCTCAGATGAAATTGGCTATTGGGTCTACACACATCTCAGAAAAAAAAAGAAATAAAAAAGGCAGACAGGCACCCAGTGTAGGATGCCACAGGCTTCATTTCTCCATCTTTCTGGGGTGCTTTCTGGGCAAGATCTTCTGCTTTCTCCAAAAGTTGTCACTAGCTTTTCACCTTTTCCTCTTGCAAAATCCCACAGTGGCCAATTTGAGACTCAGCTTGGAAACTTGCACCTAGTCCTCAATAATCCTAGCCATACAATTTCCAGGAAGAGCTTTCAGCATCTTTTGTTCAACCTAGAGGCTCTTATTAAATTCTCTCTCCAACTTTCCTCTAAAAGGTTTACAGAGTGATCAAAATATTGTTTTGTAAATATACATATATATGTATCTGCTAGCACAACATAAGTTCAGAGAACTATCTCCTACAGGAATGGCTTAAACATAACAAAGTGCTTGTAATTTTTAAGAACTGTAGTTGCCTTCAAAGCTTAAAGATAGCCCAGTTTTAATGGTGATTGCATTATACTTCTCTATGCTGACTGGGGTAGCCTGCATTTTTGAAGACATCAAAGCTCACCATCAGCGGCTGAATGGCAATTTCATAAATTTTACAGCATTCATATTAACCAAGAGAGGGAATCATCAGGTATCAGAAAATTGCACATTTATTATTTATTTTAATAAACTAAATGTAATTATGTGGCACTCAAAAAGACTCTATGTTCAATCTATGATCAATCAATTGATCTCTGTCCATGCAAATTGCTTTGCTTGCTCTTCTACAAATCACCATCTACAGTGGTAAATAACTAAATAAAACAGCAATTGTCACTTAAGTTATATACAAAGTAGAACCACTGTAGCCATATGAACTCCTGATGAACTATAAGTCTACGTGTATGCATTAAGGCTCTTTCTCTTGTTCATGTAATTTTAAAAAATACACCAGATTTGAGCTGTTGAAGATGGGCTATATAGGTATTTTCTTCTCTTTATATTTATCACAACTTTGTTTCTGTCAAAAGATGCATTATGCTGAGATTTCCCCTACTGGAGGAGGTCTCTATCAGACTATTCTGTCCTACCATACAGTCAGCATTTCAGAAGCCATAACTGGATGGCTTTTAAGTCTTCAAAGAATTATCAAAGTTAGATCATCTGTTTTAGAACTCTTAATCTATTATTAGCAGATTAACTTCACTTTGAAAGTAAGTTGTTTTTTTCAAGATGCTGACTTAGGACAAAGCATCAACATCTTTGGACACTTCATCATCATCCAATTGCGATTTAATTATAATTCTATGTGAAACCTTCTTTCAAAAAAATGAATTTTTGGGAGTTGAGATACAGAACAAAAGCTTATATTGAAGCAAAGTAATACTTGATTTTGAATTAAAAAAGGTCACATAGTGGGAGAAAGAGAGTTGTTTTTTCGTATAGAGCTCCTTCTGTGAACTGCATTGCAATGGCTATTGGTACCACAACTGAAAACTGAATGAAAATACAGGATTTCAACAAATGCACTAAAAAAGAATGCCTGCAGACTTATCAGCAATGAGCCATAGTAATGATAATTGTTAACACTGAGCTTGAGAAGTGACATGCAAGTGTTTGCAAATGATAGGCTGGATGTTATAAATACAATTTCTGCAGCAGCAGCAAACTGACCTTTTTACTTTTCTGTATTTGCTGTGGTATTTTACTACATTTTATTGTAGTAAATTGCTGTAGTAAGATAAAATCAGCAAAGAGAAAGCTCTTTAATCACTGAAGATTAAAACACTGTTTCAAGTGAGATGGAACAAAAGTGTCCAAAATTAAGGGCTTCCAGACAAAGGCAAATTCTGTATATCTTATTGACCTGAACAGTTTTATCAGTTATCCCATAGCTCACTTAGTTGATTAAGGGCATCTTTTTCCTGTTTTCATCTGCCGAGGTCCTCCAGTAAGCCTTCACTACTGCGAACAATTGTTCTTACTGCACAGCATCCCTTACTCCTCACATTAATGATCTGTCAGGGAAATAACCTGGGAAGTTGGCACATTTAACTCATCCTAGAAGGAATAATTTTCCACAGTGAGGAAGGAAATAGATTTTGATATTGTTTACATGATGGTAATGAATTCACAAAAGGAGTGTTACTTAAAAGAGTTAAAACGTTATAGCATCATTTCCTGACAAAAGTGAAGAGAATATGACATCCTTAAACATATAATAGAATACAATTCAGTGTCACACTTATTTCAGGTGTGCTTGTGGAATAACCATGCCTATGAATTAGGAAAAAAAATTATCCATTTTTTCCATCTCAGAGTTCTGCGATGCCTGGTTATGCTTATTTAACAGCATTAGTTTTATTCAGAAATTGTCCTGAGAAGCAACAGTCAAAAAATCAATGCAACTTAGATGTCCTATGTTACCAGTATGACTTTACAATTACCATCAGACTGAAACTGATATATCGCAGGATAACAAAGCTTTGATTATATACGTCATGATCAAGTTAACATGGGTAGTCGTAGTTTTCTTTAATAGTTTTCTTTAACGTAAATAGTTTTCTTTAATGTAATTCAAATTGTAAGAGAAAAATGCCTACACAAAAAAAGAAAAAAAAAGACTATTTCCTCCTATCTTTATTTTATTGATCACTGGTAAAAAAAGTCTCAGTAGTCTCAATATGAAAGCATATGCTTTCTGAATCTTGATAAGCAAGATTAAATAATTTAAAATACTCACAAAAATCCATAATATGGGATTATCTGTAATAAATCCATAATATGGGGAGCCAGCACTCAACAGAGATATGCAAATCTGTGGAAGATGAAAGCTGGTGTTAGCTGTGGTGAGGCCGTGCCTGGAGTATTGTGTGCAGTTCTGGGCTCCCCCGTACAAGAGGTACAGGGATCTTCTCGAGAGGGTCTAGTGTAGAACAACCAAAATGATTAAGGGGCTGGAGCATCTCTTGTATGAAGAGAAACTAAAACAAACTGGGCCTCTTTAACTTGGAGGAGAGGAGATTGAGAAGGGATTTTAGCGTCATATACAAAGACCTAAGAGGAGACTGTAAAAAGAATGAGGCCAACCTTTCCTCGGTGGTGGCCAGCAACAGAACAAGGGGTAATGGGTACAAACAGAGATATGGGAAGTCTCCATATGAGAAAGAACTTCTGTCCTGTGAGGGTGTCAGCACTGGAACAGGCTTCCCAGAGAGATTGTGAAGTCTCCTCTGGAGATCTTCCAAATCTTTCTGGATGCCACCCTGTGCCTCGTGCTCAAGGTGTCCCTGTAGGAACAGAAGGGTTAGACTGGATTGCTACAAGTTTCCTCTAACCTTAACCATTCTGTGATTCTATGATTCTCTGATATTGAATACAGCTTTAAAATAAGGATTTTTAACATTTTTTTTAAAAAAAGTGCATTCAACACCATAGGAAATCAGCAAAGCTGATGGGCTGACCTCAGTTGTTCTGCACAATGGGGATTTCAAAATCCATCCTTTTGTTAAGTGGTTTAAAGAAATGAAGGAAACTAAGCTTTAACATTAAAGTATGCATCATATGTTTACAATATGAAATTGAGTGGCCTTTTAAAAGTATAGCCACTGTGTTGGTAGCTTTGAAAAAACCTTCTGTGCTGGAAAAAGCAGCAACTATCTATGTATTAATATCATCTTCTCTAGGATTTCCGCTTTACTCTTGAGAAACTCAAACTTTTACCTTGAAATATGACTTACAATCTTTTGCTTAAAACAACAGAGCTACTCATACAAAAATCAAACAGACTTTAGCTCCTCAGCCGTTATGTGAGAACTGAATTGTGCAACACAGAGCTTTTCCAAATCAAGGAAACAACTTAGAAAATAAGTGGAGTTACTCCCATGAGAGAAGTCAGGCTAGCAAAAGCAGGTGCTACATAACTAACTAAAGAGGCAGAGAATCCAGAGCAAGCACAAGCTCACTTGAAGGACTAGATTTTCAGTAGTCCTCAGTTCCTATGGGAGCTTATTATATTCAAGCAAGTGCCCAAAGAACTGGTGAGTCTTGAAAAATCTGTCCTGTATTGATTATGTCAGCAAGCAAGGAAAAGTAATGCATCCTCTCAAATGTCATGAAGCCCTGGATAATAATATTATTGAAATGCAACCAAAGTCATACCAAAAAAAAAATCAAAACAAGACTAATAAAATGATGTCTACCTTGAAATGCTTGTAAAACCATGGGCTGTCTCTCTGGGAAGATGATTGGTGTAAAAAAAGCAATTTAAAAAATAAAAAATCACAGAAATTCAAGTTGAAGACCAGCAAAACACCTACTTACATTTGCTGAGACATTAGGTTATTTCTGAGTTTATGAAACAAGCCCTTGTACAGTTCCTGATTTGTATCACTAAGATTTCCCAGGGGTACAGAGCAAAATCTGGAGGTAAATATCCACGCTGTCTTGTAAACTCCTAAAATATTCTTTACATATAAACGTTTATATTAAAGTGAGTCAATAACAGGGACTTTGAAGCTCTTCAGACAAACAAGGAAATTACATGTGGTCTCATTTGGATAGAAAAACAGTCCAGAATCTACTCCTCTCCTCTTCCTATCTGTATGGTTTTCACACAACAGATTCAAACCAAACCTATCGGACTTTAGACTTAGCAGCATATAGCAATCACTTTGCACGACATATTGGCATTCAAACTTCAAACTGCTCAATGATTTGATGCTCACATCATCAAAAGCTTTCCTGTATAGGGTTCTTGCAAATTACTCTATTTCATTAATTCTCCTGTTATGTGTTTGCTTTCAATTTAGATATCCTTCACTATCCAAATTAAGCAGGTTCCAAGATCCATGGACTTTCTGACAACCAGGACTCCTTATTGGTACAAAGCGGGCTGAAAGTGTAAAGCATATCATAATTTAATGGCACAAAAATATCATTTCTTTAAAACTTTAAATGCTAAAACTTGATCTCAGGAACAGGATCTCAGGATCAAATTTAGCTCTATTAAGTTGTTCTACACCATACTTATTATCCTTATCCATTTTTTCAGCTAATAATTTTCGTTTCAAAAGTTCTAAGATTTAACTGAGATTCGTGGTCCTTGGTAAAGTGAAAATTCATCACCTTATTATTAAGGTCCTTGATGTCAAGTTAATTTACCATGTTTAGGTCAAGATCGTCATTTCACAACAAGCTTTACAAAAGGCCATATCTAATTCAATTGTTACCGCTCTTTCACATTGAAAAAACACATGTATATATATTTATTATATATGTGTATATATATGCAAGCTTTATGCAGTTGTACAAGTAGCTTTTGTCAGAAGACAGCACTTGGTAAATACTTGAAAAAGGCTTGCAATTTTGCATTTTTCAATTATTATTTTTCTTCTTAGAAGAAAATTATTTATATGTCAATATGTATATACTTTTCTAATTTAAACAGTGTATAGGGTGGTTGGGAAATGGCTTAATATTAATAATTCATTTTGCTAGAAACAGGGCTGTCATTTTCTCATCATCTCCTGCTGGCATAGCAGAATTCTTCATTGAAGTATTTTCAGATTTATTTTTCTCTCTGCATGCCAAAACAGATTTAGAAGACTAAGCAAGCCAAAATTGGTCTTATTTCTGCATTTTGCATGTTTAAATCTGGAATAATTTTCTCTTATATTTATAGTAAAAAAATGGAGTTTAGATTTTCAATTCATTTCTTGCCTACTTTCCCTAAAACAGAGGGTGGCTTTCTCTCCAGAGGAGACTTCCATTTCCCATGTTTACAAGTCACATAGAGAGTAAACAAACAAAAGGTATATTGGAAGTTCAACTTTAGTTTGATTCTACGGTGATCATATTTCATGAAAAAAATGTAAGAAAATGCATTTCAGAGTAGTTATTTCTGTAATATGTCTTTGTAAACTTTTATATGCCTCTAATACTTATATACTTATCTTTCTTTTGTGAACATAATCTATTTTCCTTCACACTGTTTTCACCTCATGGACTCACTATTCAATATTAGCAAGCATTTGAACCCACAGCTAGGGTCAGATTAACAAATGAAATACCCTGTCCTCGAGGTTCAGTGATTTTACCAGCCCTCTTGCAAGATAGCCTCATTGGTAAGAAGATCCTTGATTAATTAAAACTTTATTTTGGAACTGGTGAGAACACAACTAGGAATCCTACCACACAGAGCAGTGGAGGTATCTAAGTTCACTGACCAGAATATGACACAAAGGAGATCTTCATTTTCTCTTCATAAAGATAGCCTCAGGACGCTCTTTCAAGAGAGAAAAATGTTAATTTAATATATAGATTCAGAACCAAACAAGAAGATTTGTCTGGCTTTCCAGAATTAATACATTTTCACCAGTATTTTCTGTATCTCAATTGAAATCAACTTTTACTGATTTTTACATGAGGAAAATAGTATATAGGGGGTGGGGCATAAAAAATGAGCACCACTATATCTTCAAGCAAGATTTCACACATAAGTATTTGTACAAGTACCTTGGGGATTCTTTATATGGAAGATGAAGTGGATAGTTCACATGAAAATAAGCCATGCTGAATCGCTGGCTTCATCTGGCCTCAAACAAAAACCCCATTAAGAAAGGAAAGAGAACCAGAAAGAAAAATAGAGTCTCAGTGATAACTGTACTACACAGGTGAAATTCAAAGACGGAGAAGAAAGTTTAAAGTGCATTACAACATGAGGGTGGAAATGTCTTTTACTGTCCATGTGGCTATATGTACTTCAGTGAGGTTACAATGTGGCTGTACCAATTAAGTCGAAGGTCACAAAAATAACTTCTCGTCTATCTCAAGAATTATGCATATTCTTCTAAAGAAAAGAATATTTGGAAAGCAAGTTAGAGGAGATTCTAATAAACAGAAAAGGGCCTTAAGTCTCTCATCTAATTTGCTGGATAGAGGCTCTATAGGGTCAGACTTACTGCAAGGCACACAGATAATTACATGTGCAAGCTATTAATACTTTCCTTTCATCAGTTTCTTTCTCTGGGTTTTATTTCCTAGCTTTGACGCCTTTACACAATCCATTTTAGAAAGACAAAAAAAAATTGTGTTGCTTTAATTAAGCCTAAAATAGCATTATTTACCACCCAGCTTATTCAAAACAACTCATAAAAAAAATCATTTAGCTCACACACAGCACCCAGGAGACAAGACGTTTTTAAAAACTGACCAATTTATAACTTAACATATTTTAAACTCTAAGGATACTTTCCATTGCTTTAATTAAATTCACAACCTTCATTATTATCAGCCTACTTCATAGGAGATAAATATTTTGGATTGTATCAGCTTTCCACTGGACTGAAGTCTGAGCTAAAGACAGTTTGGGAAAGAGGAGCTGTTCAACAGGCCAGCTGGAACTCCCTCTCTGCCCTCTTACTTAAGAGAAAATATCTATTAGTACTTAAATTTTCAAGAATATCAATTGGGTAAGGCAGTGAGAAAAGGACTGTTCAGCCTGGTGGCTGCAGTATTATCTGGGAATTGCAGCTTCAGCTCTGGCTCCAGTAAATAAGGCATAACTTTATAGCAAGTGGAACCAGGTTAGAAAGAAAAGAAAGTGGAGGCCATTTTCCTGAGCACATTGTTATTCCCTCTGTTATGAACTCTCATGAGAAGCAAGGACTTTGGGCTGCAACCAGGAAACACAGAAAAGAGAGATTTGGAGTGTGCTAATGAACAGAGCAGCCCTCACAGTATCTGCAGCAAAAGACAGTCCCCCAGCACAATGAAAACACTGGAAAACATTAGAAAGTGCTCAGGTGATTTAGTGAGGCATTAGTTTATTAAGCAACCACACATCTCAAACAAAATTTTAAAAATCAATTTGCTCACACAGCCCTGTACCATATGTAACTATGAAATATAAACTATTATGATATATGAATTTATGTACAAATAATAATAATGAAATACAAGTGCAGTTGTGACACAGGTAAGCAATGAACAATAAAAAGGAAAGCGTGAAAATAAATAGATGTGTAAAGAGGAGTAGCTGAGAATATAGGGCTTTGAAGCTTGCTCTGAATATATCAAGACCAGTGTGCTCTACAGTGTTTAGCTTCACCAAATGGTAAGCAGCATAGGAACATACACAAGTATTATTTCTCTTCTTGATCACAAAGCATTTTACAAAGCTAATTGAGTCCCCCCGCCAAGGATGGAGAATCTGATGCCTGTAGAAAAACAGTAATTTTATCTAGAACCCACAGAAGCATTAAAGCAGCCAACATTTCAAAAACATCACAGCTAATTTAATCAACTCCTCAGATGAAAAAGACAGCAGCCTGAAATTCACTTGCACTCTCCAGTACCAGGCAAACTGAATAGTGTAACCATAAAATGGTATCTAAATCTGTAATTGCTCTTACAAAGAGAAAGAAGGGTAGTCTAGAAATGCTAAAGAGACACATCTTTATGAATACATAGTCAGAGGAAGATACTTCACCCATGTGCTTGCTGGATTTCTAAAAATGTGCATTCTAAAAAGTGTGATACACAAAGTGATACACATATAACAACTACTCAAAAGCATGGCTGAAAAGACAGCATCTCTGCTGTTGTATGCTTCTTTGACTGTTTTTAAAGTTTGCTTTCAAATTTTGCCAAATCCTCTAGCAATCCCTTGCAGATACTCATTTAACTTATGTTACAGAGGGTTTAAATGAAACCAAATGGACACAGAAGCCTTTCTCCAACGATGAATAAGTGTACCATTAACCCAAAAGCAAAAGGTGTTGAGCCCGTGGAGCACGGGAAATTACAGAAGCAGCCCTAGAAGAAGAAACCAGAGGCAGGGCTGACCAAACAAGCATGTGTCATCCTTTTAGCCTGCAGCTCAGCAGGCATTGAGGATCCAGTGCTCCATCGAGGAGCAGCAGGCAGAGACAAGCCATGGTATGATGCCATGCAAATGCCTCCCCACAAAAGTGCAGCCAGGCCTTCCCCTTCCTGCACACAGGGATTTTGGTTGTTCCATATGGCAGGAGTTACTGCTGCTTCCCTAGAAGCTGTTTGTCTCTGCACTAGAAAATCTTAAAGTCAGGAACTTGGTAGGACTTCAAAATCTCCTGGTAGTATCTTCATAGCCAGCTAAATGTTTCCAACTCATAGTTTTACATAGGCATAAAAATCTTCTCATACTAGGTGCTGTAAGTGAAAGCTTTTTGTATCATTTGATCACTAGTACACCAAAATATGCTAGTTCTTCATCTAAAAGCTCTCCATATGCTATTGCCTGCCAAATAAAGCTAGTATTTAGGATATAATCCTATCCATGCTGATGCATATAACAGGCATATACCATAAAATAGATAAATAAACAACTAATAGGCCAGTCAAAGAAGTAAATCCTCTCATTAATAGAAACAATGCTGTCAGAATCACATCAGAAGAACTAACCTAACGAATTTTGCACTTATGTGGACAGATTAAGGAAGCCATCATCCTCCTGTACTTGATGCTGGTGACGCTGCACCTTGAATACACTGGAGACACTAGAGCATTTCCAAAAAGGACAATGAAGCTGGTGAAGGGGCTGAAGCACAGACTTTATGAGGAGCTGCTGAGAGAG
>JAUBOD010000601.1:3343650-3371800 GCA_032353885.1 Nothura maculosa | reverse complement strand
CTAGAGCATTTCCAAAAAGGACAATGAAGCTGGTGAAGGGGCTGAAGCACAGACTTTATGAGGAGCTGCTGAGAGAGCTGAGATTATTTAGCCTTATTTTAGGAGGAGGCTCAGGGGAGACTTTATTGCTGTCTACACTGACCTGAAAGGAGGTTTTAGTGAGGTATGGGTGGGGGGGTTGATCTCTTCTCTGAAACAACTACAGACAGAAGAACAGGAAGTGGCCTCAAGTTGCACCAGGGGAGCTTTGGGTGAGACCTAAGGAAGAATTTCTACATGAAGAGATTGGTCAAGCATTGGAACAGGCTGCCTGGGAAGTTGTGGATTCACCTTTTCTGACAGTATTCAAGAAATGTGTGGATGAGGCACTTAGAGACATGGTTTAGCAGGCAGGGTGATGATGGATTTATGGTTGAACTCAATGATCTTGAAGGTCTTTTCCAACCATAATGATTCTATGGTTATGTGAATGAATGAGCACATACAAGTCATAGCTACAAATGATCAGAATATATCAGATCTTTTCTTCTGCAGCAGTAAAGGCAAAATTCCAAAACTACTTTAAGTGAGAAAAACTACTTAAAGTGAGAAAAAAATACTTCTTTTTTTCATCTGAAGACAACTCTAATTTCTTCCAAATAATAAAATGTTTCTATTCTACATGGATGGAATCCTTCTGAATAGCAGCAAAAACTGAAGGTATGATATTTTAACCAGTAGGTTTCTTAAAACTTACTCAGATCTTTCTCATCTTATCCAATACACAAGAATCCAGTAGAAATGTTTTTTTTCTGACACATAAACTATAGAAAAAAAGACATATATTGAAAATATAGTATGTGAAACTGGAATATTTATTACTCTATGACACTACTTTTCCTGTCCCATTTTATAATCTTTTAATATATTGCAGAACAGAATAGCCTTTTAAAGCTTATTTATAAATTACTGCATCAATAGTAATCCTGGAAACAATAGGCTGAGTTGAAAACTCTTTCAAACTTATAGAAGTTGATTGATAAATAGAAAAATGATGTCAACATTTAACCAGAAATTTTCATCTTTTCTATGTCTTCTCCAGCCTATGTGAATAGAGCTCTAATTGCTTACATGTGTATCTTTTTCTAATTTCTATTTTTTTCTTTTACATACAAATACCACATAACAATTCAGAACGGTTTTAGAAAAAGATGTTTGCAGTTGTTATTTGCATCCAAAACAGAGCTGTTGCATCATGCATCATGTAAGGTCTAGTAACTCTAGTTACTTTTTCTAGAAAGGCCTCCATAGATCAAATGAAGACCTGGCCAAATTATGCAAACTTTTGTCATGTACATGGCATAAATGAAACAACTGATTGTCAAATTGAATTTCCAAGGTGATATGTCTTTAGCCAGACAAAGAACAAAATGAGACTGTCCTGTTTAACCCTACATTCACACCAGCCAGAATTCAGGGCAATACATAAGTATGTGCCAAAATAGCTTAAGAACTGTAAAGAACTTCATAAAAGCTTAGATTTCACTCACATGGAAATCTCACTTTGGCTGATAAGGTTTCCAGATACTTTCACCCATATTGGATATTCTCCCTTTCCAACAAGAGAAAAGTAAGTGTTCTTTTTCCCTCTTCTGAAAACTAGTGCTGGGAAATCATGCCAAAGTCACATCTGTGAGACAAGAGAGGCAGCTATTACCAGTATCTGAGCATTTCCTCCCAAAAGCTGAGCAGGTGCCAATCAGTAGGTGTGCATTGGATGCTATGATTACATGCACCAGAGATAAACCAGAAGAAATCTTGCACATGTGCAAGGAGCACTTGGGCATGCAGGTAGCCAAGGTGCACCAGTCCAGTGCAGCTTAATTCTCCCTGAAAATGTGTCCCATAAAGGACAACTCTGAATCTTTTTGGTCAAAAAATCCCTCTATCAAAAAGCTTCAGTTTTAGAAACTCCAGAAAACAAAAAATGTGAAACGTAGTAGCGGCTGCAGATATATATATATATAAGTAGATATAAATATATATGCATTCTACATACATCCGTTTTATTTTTGAGCCTTAAAATGGACCTTGAGTTTGACTATGCAAGTTATCATCTCTCCATAACCTTTCTAGTAGTCTCTGTAAGGTAACAAAATAATAAGTATTTATCAGAAAAGTTATTGTGCGTTAAACAACTGGTACACTCTTAGTTTAAGAAACAACTCTGAGCTTCTTTATTTTAATAAGAGCCTTAAAAGTTTGCTAATCTAAAACTTCCAGGCCTCTTCTTTTTTTGTTTTGCCTTGAATAATATCAATCACATAACTTCTCAGGCAGTACCTATCAATGCGATACCCATTACATCTTCACAAGTAATGGACTGCCAAGGGGGAAAGATAATTATTACCCACACATCCTTTTTTTCCCTTGTAGTAACAAACTTGAGGGAGTGTGCTAAAGACAAAACAAATAAAAGTCCTTTCCTCCCAAGTAACACATGCCTTTTTCCCAACAGTTTTGGGATTCCTCCTTTAGAGCTGAACAGCAACACAATGTGTGGGGAGAATTTGAGGAGGTGTCAGCAAACTTTGCAGTATCAATAAGGCTACCAGTGGAGAGCCCAAGCATGCAAAAATCCAATAGCCACCTGTCATGAAATAGATGGCCTGGTCTCCAGATTACTCAACATCTAACTAAATGTGAGCCTAATCAGTACATTTCACCTGGGAAAGGAGTAGAGTCATGAACCTCTACTACCTCACTCTCTCGTTCCGTGGCCAGGAGGAGGCAGCAAGAGGCCGGTGCTCCTAGAAACTAGGAGGCACCTGCTACTTAGGAGGTCCCACTAGCCTCCATTGTATTCCAACTGTGTACCAGAGAGCTCTAAAGAGGCTGGAAAACAGGGTTGAAGTTGTCGGAAGGCTGAATCCCTTTCCTCACACAGCAGGAATGCTTGGAGATTCAATTGGCAGCTGTGAGAGGCTGAGGAGTAACAGCATGATGGGGCATTGCAATGTTGCAGGAATGTTCACAAATAGTTGCCACATACTTCAAATTAATGAGGCTAAACTGAGTTAAAACACTCTCACTGTCTTTACCTTCCCTTGCAAGAGAGCAATAAGCTCTGCTTAGCCAAATTCAGCATTTCAGGATTACCAGTCCACCAGTTCCAGGGTTACCTGAACTAGTTTCAGGATACCTAACATAACAATCTCTGAAGTTTGTTCTGAGCATTACGTATATGTGGAAAGTGCCACCCAAATGGCATTTTTTTTAATTGTCTGCCTAGTTGCACAAATCATTTCTTGCTATTCAAAGTTTTCTGACAGGACATGTGGGGAAAGGGATCTGAGAGAGCAGAACAGATGGATAGAAAATAAGCATGAAATACAGAAAAAAAAAAGAAGGGATACTACAGGCAAAGTATCCAGATCTTTAGGGAAAAACAAAGATAGAGAAGGAGAAAGCATTTTGTTGTCCTTCAAGAGTATGTAAGAGCTTAAGAAACTGCCATCAAATGTTAAAGCTAGCAAGAAACATTAGTTTTAGATTTCTGCCTTATAATGGCATTTTATTTAAGAATTATTTGAATACAGAGAAAAATATTTAATTAGCTTATACAAAATCTGCAGGTTATGGAACATAAATACTACACATTATAACTCTCCCTTTCTTTGGTTGAACTGTGTAGGAATTTCACTAACACTAGTCAGCACTGAACTTCCCAAGTATGAGACACAAGACATAAATAAAAATGAGAGGAAATGAACTCTGGAGTTCAAACAGAGTACATCCTCTGTTCTCTAGTCAGGCAGAGTTTATAATTTGATATGCTATGTCTTTGTTCCCTCAAGTGCCAGAGTTAGAAAATTTAAGAAAATGTTTCAGCTTATTTGGGAATAAGCTATCAGTAAGTCTTTGTTCATATCTATGTGATGAAAGGAATATGAGGTCTGAGAAGCTTTTTTTCTACAACCTTTATCTCATTTATTTTTCACTTAAGTTAAATTAAATTGAGACTGAAAGATACCGTTTGACTGTTGGAAGAGCCTCCAGCACTGAGACATCGGTATGAGCTGATGAATAAAGTACTTATCACAGGATTTTTTTTTTTTCTTAAGCAGAGTGCTTATCTGACCAAGAGTATGTTTGGTTACAAAAGCAGACCTTAGTCACTGAATGTTTACATCCGGAAAAGCTTGAGTTCCGTGAGCCTAGGTTGGGACGACAACCATGGATGTTGCTTGAGCAGTCCTGCAGATGTGGGACATGCGGTTTGAATCCCCTTCTGCCTTACCTGACCTAAACCCCAAACTGGCAATGCCAAAGAAATGCTTTAGAGGCAGGTGTCATCTCTGGCTGATGATGTCCTACCTAAAACCAGTCAGAGCAGGACTCGGCGCCTAGGCAGGTGCAGCCCTTCAAATCTGGGACCGTTCACATGGACGTGCAAGGGACTTTTGGATGCTTTTCTGCCACTAAAGATTTTACAAGTCAGTTCTAGCCTGAATCCATGGATTTTTTTATATCTAACAGAGATCACAAATACTTACTGGATGCATGTGCAATTGCATGTGCAATGTTCACTAAGAGACAGAATCACTGAATTAATTAAAGGTTTTAATGAATTTATTGTCATCAAAAGAAGAAGACACACAGAATCCAGTTTCAAACTGTGTAACTGTCTGCAACGCAAAAAAAAAATCTCTGAGCTCTATGCAACCAAAAAAATCAAAAGACACCTCTAAAGCTTGGTCATTTTACAATATTGCCACAGCTCAGCATATCTGAAAGTGAAGGAGGTTCTGTCTGTGTCCATGTACTAATAGAAATAATAACTTTTTTTTCCTCAATTAATATCACCTTTGTTTAGCAATAAATAGTGTATTTAAGTGGCATATACCATAAAGTATCACTTTAAATATCAAGCTCATCTACTCATAGACAGTTAATTAGTTATGCTCTTAAAGGTACTAACCCAGTTCTTCTTTTACAAAAAAATAAAGTCTTTAGGAACAGAAGTATTTCTAATATTTGGCTAGAAATGTCTTAGTTAATTTTTCAATATTCATAAAAGTTGCCTTGAAACACTTGTACATCTGGGCTGAAAGCCAGGAAAAAATAGTATTTGGAATTTAAACAAAAAACAAAACATACTTTGATATGGCAGATCTATCAGATATGTGAATTGTCAGACTCCTTTGGGATTTTATTCTGCAGGTAAAGGTTATGCTTCTTGAAGTGAGTGTATCTGTGCCTAAGATTTTAATTCCCACAATTTCCTTTTTCCTTTATTTGAATGTCAATGGAGTAGCCATTTCAACATATTCACCAAATTTTTTATTCATTAAATTATTCGCTCCCAGTCGTTCCAGTCATCTTTTATACTCCAGTCCATTTATCACAAAAAAGGTCATCTTTATTTCTTCAGCATCTTTGCAGAGTTACATTGTTTCTTAGTTCTTTCTTGCAACACAATGGCTTCATAAGAGCATACTGCTCTTCCTTGAGACTCACATTTTATTGAAACAATAACTAACTCTGGAATGTTCAAGTATTTCTTGAAGATTAGGATCTAGATGATACTATAGGTTATCTTGGAAGTATAAGATTATTAACTTCATCTGACTATTAAACCCTACCTCAAAATTGTATAGCACAATAATTATTTCAATGCATTTTCACTAATAGAAAATTCTCCTTGTCTCTATTTTTTTTGGGAGTGAAGGGCATTGTGTTCAGTATAAAAATTGACTTTTAGAGAAAAGCAATTCAAAATAGTCACTGAACAAGCATAATAGAATCACAGTAGGCAGTTAAAAATTACATTATCTCTGAGATTTATATAATAACTGATACTAAATATCCTAGGCTTTTCGCTGCCTAAGTGTATATTTTGACAGAACAAATTTATGGGATGTACGATATGAAAGAAAAAGTCTTGGAGGGGTTAATTGAATTAATCTTCAGTTATGTGAGGAAGAAAGATCACGCATATGGAATCTATCCCTTGGACATCTGTCACAACACTGCGGTTTCAGAGCATGCATCTCAGTAGCATCAATGGTACAGAGTGGCCCACATAAATTCAACAGAATCTAAAATGACAAGAGCAAGCCCAGGGAGAGAAAAAAAGGCTTACTAGTCATGTGAACACCTCAAGAGTCTTCAAGCTGAAAGGGCAGCCAAAACCTGGCCTGCTTCATTTGCAATTTTGCTTAGTTTTAATTATCACACAGCTGATACACAAAGAGTTCTTAGAAACTGCAGTCCAAATAATACAATTTTTCGATAAAGTCCATGTTCTGGACAGTTCAAACCATTTTAAGATCAGTTCAGACAACACCTTGAGTATTTACATAGCAATAGTATAGGTAAATAGTAATACTACAGGAATCTGTTCTCAAAAATCTTACTTCTAAGGTAATATGCGTCCCATATATTACATAGAAATATATGGCCTTTGAGCTACCTGTAAAATTCAGTCAAGTGGAAAACTTCAGTCATGATGTAATTTAGAGCTTTTTCATGTCACTTCCTCAGTCTTAAATTCATTTTGCAAGTTGAACCTCCTACTCATATTTAACCAAGAAATAAAGAGTGGCATTCTGCTGGGTTTCTATAATCAGATCAGTTATACTTTTTGGCTAAGAAGAAAATGTTTGGGGTTTTTTGTTTTTTTTGACCTGGACAATCTATTACACACACAAAACAGACATAGGTTAACAGAGGTTTGTTAGGTAGGCCCAATATATCATAGCTTCAAGACAGGCCTAGATATTTCAAAAGGCAAAAGATTTTGACACAGATTTAGTATGCTGCAATATATTTTAATTCAAGATGAGATGGTCCACATCTACATGTTTGTTCATTTTCCGTGAAGGACAGATTAGAAGATTTTTCTATAGGGATGGAAGAATAGGCATGTCATTTAATTTAAAGTTCACTTTAGGTGGAAGAATCTCAGGTGTAAAGCAGTGAGATTTAATTAAGCTGAATCGGTATGTAAGTCTGCAGAGTTTAAATGGCACCTATCACCAAGGCTTCAAAACTAAGCTTTGAAAAGTTTTAATTCTCAACAAATTGCAAGGCACATACAGCATAGGAAGACATAGGGAAATAAGCAGAGACAACGAGATGAAATGTAGTTTGGTGGTTGCATACTGTACTGCAGCACTCTGCTGAGTATTTAGTCACTGTGAAGATTTGGAAGTGTCCATATTTGCACATCCAGCCCATTCACAAATTTAGTAGAAAACAAAATATTTATGTTTTCTTTTGAAAATTATTAAGCTTTGAGACTGTACATGTACTGAGCTCTGTAAAGTGTAAGATGTCAACAGCAAAAAGTGGATGGGAAAAAATAAAAACAGACTATGTACCTAATAGAGGCGAAAAAATAGCAACTCAGTGAAAAAGCAGGTTGTGCACTTTTTCCAACACATTTTTTTAAAGGGAAAGGAGCAAGTCTTACAAGTGCTAGCGTTTGTATGCTTGCACAAAGTAGAAGAGAATACGCTATAGTTTCAGCTTCATCAAGAAATCATCTTTTGGAGGAAACAAGTGAAATTATTAAGTGAGAATTTATCATGCTGAGATGCTTATGACACAAATATTTGTCAGCCCACAGTCAGGATGAGGAGTAAGAAAGGAGTCTTTCCTGCATGTACATAGTTAGGAGTTAGGGGGTAATGCACTGCTGAAGCTCTCCTGCCCCAACAATATCAGGAGGAAGCTCCTGACTTTTGGAAGTAATAACTTTCTTTCACCCCTTAAGCAAGAGAAAAGGAGCAGCAGACATGATAGGAAACCTAAAGTAACATAAAAATCACATGAGCATCCAGGAGTCCAGTTCTATCACACCAATGAAGCTTATACTAGGCATTACAAAAATTGACTATTATTATTGCTGGTATTACAGGGAAAAGTGTGGTCATTTCCTCCAGTTCTGCATAGTGCAGAATTTGATTGCAATAAGCTTTTGGAGGAAATCCCAGTTCTGGTGGCATATAGAAAAACCTCTGAGTGACAGTGTCTTTAGCACTCCTGTGAGGACATCAGCCAACAGCAAAAAGCCTGTACATCAGGCTACAGCAAGAAGCAAGAAATAATGATGATCATTAAATAAACTAAGCCATTAAGTTGATCATTAAATAATTTAATCAGGAGTAGGCCAAAAGTGAGCTACCAAGGATACATTTGAGGCTCAAAGAGAATAGTAGATCTGTATAACATGAGTAGAAAGGCAAGTACCACTTCAGCATAGCTAGAGATTTCCATGAACCTGGTATTTACATTCACAGGAAAAATATAAGGAAAAGTAATGATATGGACATGGAAAGAAGAACACAAATAGTGGAAAGAATCATTGGAAGCAAAATAATGCAAATTAGACTCCTAACCTTAGATATATCTCAACAAAAGCTATATGTAGCTTTTGTTGTAGGAAGCATTATTTTATTTTAATCAGATAGACCAATTTGAGGCTTGTTGAATGAAATCAGTCCTTTAAAGAAAGTATCATGCTGATTACTACAAATTTCTCATTCCCCAGAGAACGTTTACTATGAAGTGTTAGTAATAATGAGTGTCTTACTGTCTTAATTTTTGTCCATGTCAGTATATTAAAATCCACAATCATGAACTAAAGATGAACATAGTAGAAACAATACTGCAAATTACAAAATTTGACAAGATATTGTCAGTGAGGTTTTTATAGTGATACACTTTATTTTTCAAAAAATATCATCCATCATGTAAGTGCATTGTATCATGTAAGCCCATAGCCCTTTGTCAGTCCTCCATGAAAGACTCCATAGAAACTTGCAGGATCTAAATTACTTCTCTTTCTACACCAGTGTATATATGCAGATGGTAAGAGTGCAGGGGGGATAACAAACTCAGTTGATAAAGTTCAAAGATCAAATGCACATGAAAAACCTATGAAATGTTTAGCAGTAGTTTTCATAAGCTTATATAGTAAAGACATTCTTTGCTCTGGCTAGAATTCTAGCAGAAGCCTTTTACTCACACAAAAAGTACAGAGAAAAATCATTTCATGTTGCTTAGGTTTGGGCCTTTCAGGGTAAATTTGTAATTGAATTAAAGAATTGAAGATTGCAATCTTTTTTTTCAGCAAAATGCACTGTATACACTAATGACAAGTGACATTGCAGAGTCATGTTTACACTTTTTCTGGCAAGCCTGATCATAAATCACCATCTCATGGAGTAGTCTTGTTTATTTGCCATTAAGCTCCTCTTTCAAGGTTGAAATTTTGTCCCATCTCTACTGAATATTAGTAAAAGAATAGCAGTGCCTGAGATACCATTAGGAGCGGTCAAGTAGGATGAGTAACCTCTAGCTGGTGGAAGCAAGAGAAGCCGTATTCCCTTTGGAACTTCAAGGACATGTGTTTAGTAGGTTATTCTGTTAAATACTGCAGCAGAAACATTGAAGAAAAAAGCTAATAAATCTGTTTCAGTGTCCAGGAGTTCTCTACAGTCATCCACAGAAAGTCCCCTTTTCAAACAGCAAGCTTTTGCTTCTAAGCATGAAGAATGCAGTGTCTTCCATGAAACTCTTCAGTTGTATCTCAGAAGAGGTTGTTCAAGAAGCTAAGATGAAACTCAGATTCAGCATGTCCTTCAAAACGTTCACCACTGTCCCAAATATCCTGTTATTTCTGTATTTACCCATACTTTGGGGTTTCAAATTCTCTCCTGCTGTAACAGTGTTCCTAACAGTGCAAGATACAAGAAATGAGGGCTGCTGCTTAACTTAAGACTGTTAGGTGCATTGCTAATTTTTATTACACACCAGATTACACATAATCCATCACAGATCATGCCTAAAAATCTAGGATTTTTCATTTTCTCCAAGATTATCATGAACACTTAAATGTGCTGGGCATATACTTTTAGTGACTCCATCTTCTACTCTCAATATAACAAAAGAAAATGGAGCTCCTAAAATACTACCCAGCAATTGCTTTGAAACCCTATGTGCTTCATATTTTCAGGAAAAAAAAATAATATATAATAAAAGAATCATGAGGCTGGGGGAAAATTGGAATTTTTCAGTGAATATAAGAAATATTATTTGAACATGTAATAGCATCTCACAGTGCAAAAGTCTTCTCAGCACTAGAATAAAAGTGATATTCATTGGGTCTTGGATCTTTGTCAGCATTTCACTCACTCTTAACATTAATGTCTTTTTCATAGACTGCTAGAATATTCACCCATCTTAATTTTCTTTCAGAAGAACTAGCTAAGAAACTGATTTGCAGTGCAGTACATCACTTTCAATCTATAGCAAATCCACTTTCCATAATATCCCTGGGAACGATGTCAGGCTCCAAGGAAAGTTCATTTAACTTCATCCATTTTTCAGGGAAAATATCTTATGATTATATAAGCTGCTATCAGTATTAATTGCAAGATAGATAAATGCACTTTAAAAAGGGACTGTAATTTCTCAGTTTCTCCAGCAATTGCAGTTGGCAATTATTAAGGTGGAATTTCGGTCCCTCAGATCTGGAGTGTTTTTATTTTAAAAAAGATCTCTTGCCAAAAATCAGTCTCTGAAGATTTCAAATTCATGTGAGGAGCCTGATGATCTTCCTTTTTTGCTTTGTGTATAAGGTGATAGCTCATGGGAAAAGAAAAAAAAAAGATCATTGAGAATAAGCAGAATAATCTACACCTCTGAACAGTTCAATATACTGTAATGAGGTCCATTTCTGTTTAGAGATATCCTCTGAAGACTAACAACCAAGACCTTACCAACCTGCAAGAAGAGTTAAAATAATAAATCCCCTGGGAAAATTGGGATTGCTTTTAAATGCATATTTGCTTTTTCAAAAATATGGTTTGACCAGTACTGCTTAGAAAACATTAGTTTTTTTATCTTCCCATTATATTACCCTTCCCCATTGTATCCCACATTGTCCAAGTTCTGAAAAGTTGTATTGCATCTGATGTCCATCAAACATTGCCCAGGCTGAATTTTGAAACTTTTTTGTTATTCTCTGCAGCTACAGTTTAATAACTTTAGATTATCACAGTGTGAAATAAACATTTTTCAATGTAAATATACAGAGCTTCATCCATCCAAAAGCTTTCTACTAATCCTATGATTAAGTTGGTCCAATGTAAAGAGTAAAAGCTAAAATGTAGTCCTTATTATTCAATTTAAATGAAAGATTAAAAAAAAAACCTTGAGCTTTATATATATCACAGTCTTGAGAAAGTGAAAACTCTCCATTATGTGAATATGTATAACATGTGAAGAGATATATGATTTAGGATTATAACAATATAGCAATGGAGGAATCCCTTCTCTCAGGGTTTTTAGCATTAGAGAGGAGAGGATTTAGGTAAAAGTCTAATAAAGATATACTGATTCAGCCTGAATTATGAATCTTAGATGTGTTACCCGTGACTTTTACATCTGTTTTACTCTCATTCCTTATTCAAACTCATACACAAGGTCTTGCAAACATGGTACCTCATCTCAGATGGTTTTAGTATTGTGTTCAAGAACAAAAGATTCACATGTGGACATCTGAAAGATTATATGTTTTTCTTTACTAAGAATCAGCATATCACTGTGGAAAAATATGTGATATAGAAAAGACTTATCATATAAAGTATAAAAATACTGAATTCAGATATTATTCAATCCTTTCTAAGAACTGTAAGTAAGAATTATCGGGATACATATATATACTGAAGTATAGACTTCTATATGGTTTTCCCCATTTTTTCTTCACCATCACAAATAACAGATATTCCTGGCTTTCAGTGTTTTCTTCTACACTGCAGCCACAACCTTCCTCTATACTGAAATCTCCGTGGCGTCATCTCATGTCTGTGACTTCTAATATGTATGTTTATTTTAGCTGGATGCTACAGCTTTCCCCCAGCACAACAACTATCCCTATCAAAGACATGCTAGATAATTTATTTTAAATATGAGGTGGCACTGGCTGAGGCTAATCCATCTTCAGCTGACAATTTTATATCTGAAATGTTAGACTCAGAAAAAAATGTTCTTTCCTAGTGCCTCTTAAAACTTTGCTGAAGAATTGCCCCAAACATGTTGTCAATTTGCCATCTGCTGATAAATCAGTTTAGAGCAAGATAGATATGATTTTCACTAGATTTTTGCTTCACCAATTTTAATTTTTTTCCCACATGGACACATACAGGGCACAGGAAAGTTGCACCTTAATCATACAGAATTTATTATCACTTGGTGTTAATAATAGTAGCAAGTTCTACTCAAATTAGATTATTTCTATTCTGTGCTTACAGATTTTTTCTGTTTCTAGAAGATATTTTAGAATGTAATTTAACAATATGTTAAGCATAATGGAAAGATATAGTAGAAGCAGTACTGCATGTAATTAAACAATAGTGCCAATAATAAGATCTCATTTAGATGCTAACAGAATTATCACATTTACTTAGGCAGAAAACTGCAAAGTTCATTTGAATCCTAATGTAGTATTCTGCAAACATTATAAATCAAAGCAAGATGAAATATTCAAAGAAATATGAAATATTCACCATTATACAATTGAAAGAAGAAAGTATTCTATTGTATCACATTTTGTAATTTCTCTTCAGGTCATCAAATTGAGTAATAGAGACAAATTGCAGCAGAACACCTATTAAAATACTGTACTTATGAAATCAGTGAAAAAGAAATTAATTATACTAAGCATAAAACTGAAGGCCTAGTTAGCACACACTGATAGGAATCAAAAGACAAACACAGTAAAGCAGAACTGTTTGAAGGTTAACATTCACGTTTGGGGTGCACAGCATAAATGCAATTATAAGGAAAGTTTGGCTACCGAATTGTCACCTCCTCAGGCTTTCGCTGCTCCTTGAAAATGCAGTTTAACTTTCCCTTATGGAATACATAATGCAATAGACTCAAAATGTCTTTCTAGTATTTTGTTGTAAAGCTTTCCATCCTTTTCCAAATCTGCCCAGTTTCAGGACATGTTTAGTTTATTATGCAGTCTAGCAAGTAGATAAATCATTTTACTATCCTAGAAAAGAACCAATAGCAGCTTCCAATGTGACATTACAGGATGTTTTAGGTAACAACCTATACCTGCTCCATAATTACAGAGTACCAATTCAGGCTCAAATACCGTAATTATAACAAGAATGTTCTGATCATAAATAGTAAAGTGTGAAACAGTAATTAATGAAAAAAAAGAAGAGAAAACCAATAGTAGCAAGGGAAAAATATCAAGAAGCTGAAGAGTGATTTCATGAAGCAAACTGCCTTTATATGTATATTTAGGTAAGGATGGCATTTGCATATTTAGGTGAGGATGGAAAAAGAAGTCAAACCAACTGAAAGAAGCTGGAAAAATCATTCAGATCCTAGCATGCCCCAGAGCATGGACACAATGTGGCAAATATTACAGTACAGACTGAGCTGGGTGTTTGTTATAATTATGGGGACATTAAGCAAATTGTTTGCTGTAGCCAACAATTACAGCCTGCTTGGATGACTACACATGCAGCCTTCCCTACTCTATTAGTGGCGGCCAACATGACTTCTGTAGTTGGTCATGTGAGTAATTTTTTCTCCACAATGCATAATATGCAGAATAGATACACTAATGGGACATTCCAATTTCATTGTTTAGCGCATGATACACTTTGGCTGCTCTAGACAGAAAAACATTAAGTTTGCCTCTTATGTACATATTAGTGATGGCTTATTGCACAACCAAATAACATTCCACAAAATGTACTGCACACCTTTTAATCTATGTTTATATTTTTGGCTTTAAAATTAAAAAGATATTCAGACATAAGGACAAAATTTCAGAAATTGAATCTAAAATGGAATTAATATGGGCTAGAACCTGAACCCCTCATTTCTCCTTGTTATAGAGAAAGGATGACCAGGTTGGATCAAGATAAAAATTTGTGATAAGTGTCAGGTGTGATGGCCAGCAGAGAAGGGGAAATGCCCTCATGGATGGGGAATGAGAAGATGACAAAGAGGAGGAAGAAACCTTTTAGGAGACATCTACGAGCTTTGCAGGAGCAGGTTCCTCCTAAATCCACAAAATATATGCAGCATCCTCCCGGATGCTCTATCTGCTTCATCTTCCTTGCTTTCCACTCCCTGGACTGTCATGAAAGTTGTACCATGATGCTATTTCAGTGCCCAAAACGTAGAAAGGAATGTATGCCTGGAGTGCATGGGAGCTGGCTTCCTCCTTGTATGACCCACACTTCAAATTACCTGCTGTTGCAGCTGAGAGAGTTGCTCAGGGTCCAGAAAGGGTTTTGCAATAATAAACAAATGTGCAGCTACAAAAGGAGTCATATTTCTTAGTTACATAAAAGCAATCAAAGAAGTAGTACAGTGAACATCTTAGCTTCAGCATTTATTTTTTCATAATTTTTCAGAGTATATAAACTGCACTAGATGCTTGAGTGCTTTATATGCTAACCATTTTACTTGATATTGCCTTTAAAGAAAATCACAGAATGGTTAAGGATGGAAGGAACCTCTAGAGATCATTTACTCCAAACTTCCTACTCCAGCAGGGATGCATAGAAGCATTTAGAAGATCTGCAGAGGAGACTCCACAATCTCTCTAGACAGCCTTTTCCAGGGCTCTGTCACGCTCACAGGAAAGAAGTTCTCCACATGCAGATGGAATTTCCAGTGTTTCAGCTTACACCCATTACTCCTTGTCCTGTCACTGGCCACCACTGCGAAGCGTCTGGCCCCCTCCTCCCAATATTTTCCCCTCAGGTATTTACACATATTGATCAGATCTCGTCTGAGTGTTCTCTTCTTCAGGATAAAGAGGCCTAGTTCACCTAATCTTCCACCTTAGTCTTTAAACCAAGCACTTTTGAGTGCCTCATAGCACAAAAAGAGAGTAGCATAGCGAATCAAATTACAATGCTGCTAATTAAAAGTCCCATCAAAGAGAGAATAAAATAAAGGCCGAACTTTGTGCTTCTTAATCATTCATCACCTAAGCAAAATATTTATAGCATCAATGTGAATTTTGTATTAGTAACGAATAAGGAACCAAAGAAATGGCCTCAACAATGAAAATAAAAGTTAACACTTTCACAGTATATTATCTTGTAAAGCACTTTACACAGTTTAATTAATTACACTGTGAAGTCTCTGGAACAAAACTAGGGCTTTTCACAACTCTGTAACCCTTAGCAGCTATAACATTTTCTAGCCAACAACCAGAGGTGCTATAACAAATAGCTAATTAAAAATACATGTAGCTATATATATAAAGATATATATATATATATATATATATATATATATATATATTTTACAGTGTAAAGGCTCCCCTGGCATACATGTAAGTTACGATTACAGACCTGCACTAAACCATGTTTTTACCAAGCTGTGTGACACCTAGATAGATTTTTTTGTTTGCAAATTTGGAAACATAGCAAGAGAAAGTGAGACATGATTGGATAAATTTATTTCAAAACAATAAAACATTTATTTAAAAACAAGACTTTTCAGTCTGAGAGCATGCTTTGATAGTGGCCAGCACTGCAAGAACCCCAGGAGCTTTTTTTATAATTAATTGTACTTAATGTTATACTCAGGTAAGTAAAATCCAGTTCTATTTATTTCTAAAGTAAATTCCTAGTTATAAAAACATAAACCAAAAATGCTGCAGATATAGAGTTCGTCCAAAACCAAGACATGGTTAATCCCTGGTAAAATTAATATAATGTCAAAACACAGATAAGAAGTAGGCAGTATGACATGGAAAAACGCAGGTTTCAAATAATGAATATGGTAATTATGAACAATAAAATATTAAAATAAATTATCTCTCCTACCTGAAGAAAACACTGTTCTGTCCAAACTGAAATCCTTTGGTGACACAAAGGATTTCTCAATGTAATTGCTACAGTAGAAATCTGCCAGCATCAATTTGATCAAAATCCATCATTAAATTTATTTGCTCACTTCACCTAGCTTATTAATAGATGCCTTTTATATAAATTGCTTCCCTGTATCCATAAAGAAATATATGTCTCGTTCACTGAAATCTCTTCAACTGTTAACATCCAGTGAAGTTTAATTAATTTCCAAACAAACCCTTTCGATACAAGATCTAGGAAGCAAGCCCAGGGGGCAAGTCAAACCTGCTGACATATGTCTTACTGGGAACCTTGTTCATCACTGTGTACCACTTCAGTATTTGCAGCCTGTACCAGATTATGAGTCCACATCAGCCAGCAATATGCAGTATTATACAGCAGCAATTCAGCAGACAGACTGAAAATTTTTCTCTTCAGAATCACAGAAACCTCCACAACCAGCCTAGGGCCCTATGCAAGGAATTATCTTGCAGTTAAAAAAGCTTGTATCTTCCTTTCGAGTGAAAAATCATACCCCGGATGTTACTAGGAGTCCTGTTTTAGCAAAGAGAAGCACTAAGATACATCTTAGTCTTGATCAGAATGACTCAAGTCAATGAAAGTGCCCTTTTGCATATCTACCTGCAAGAGCGTATCATATGGCAGGAGGGAAATTATGCAGCATTTTACAGTCGCCATTGAAAAGATACCAATAAGCCATGGGGTTATTGTGTGACCAGGGCTCATCAATCCTAATCAGCTTTATATCTGAGAAATTCCTGCACTGCTACAGCAAAGAGAAAGCAAAGTTTAGCTCAATAGGCAAATTTTACAGGAAAAGAGCAGGATAATGTCCATATAAGCATGTATGTATGTATGCATACATGTAAAGGCGTACATACCTTAAAATAACAGTGCAGTGCTGTGTTGATATACAACTTGCCAGACAGCAGAAGTGAGAAGGGCCAGGTTTGGCATATCCCCTAAAAAGCAGGAAATGCATCCCCTAAAAAGCCCAAATGCATTTTCAAAAAAGCTCAGTTGCATCCCAGACATTAACATACAGGCCATGGATTTGATTTCCACAGACATTTGCAGAACTTTTCTGTCTTCCCACTCAACCAGCTACCTGTAAATAGGAAGAAAAAAGAAACGTGAGCTTTTAGGATCATTACTGTTCGGAACTTTTTCTTTTTATAACCTTAATATACTTTTAATACTTAACATTTAATACGCTCTCTCTAAATTATTTCTAAATAATATTCATATTACATAAACAGCTTGAAGAGTCTCAAGTTGACCCTGGAAATGAGCCTTTATCACAATCCACAATCAGAAATTACCGAGCTCTAAACAGAATATTTGGAGAAGTCAATAACATTCTCTTTTTTTTCTTTTCTTAAGCTATAAGAATTTGTTCTTCTGCCATGCTTTTCCAAAACTGCGCCTCTACTCCCTTTCCAAGAGTTGTGCTGATTCTCCATTTTCTCTACTGAATGCAAAATAAAACCCCTTTTCCACAGAAATGAATTACATTAAAAGTTATATGTATTTTAGTCAAGATTGCAAGTCTAAAAAGGTTACAAGGTGCTAAGGACTTCTTGCCAGTTATAAACCATGATATATGTTTAGGAATTAGATTTTAGTTAAAGCTGGCCTTTTGGGTGTGCTGATGCTAAAGTTTATCTTGATGTAAAATATAATTGAGAGATTAATTTATTGTGAATAATATATCCAGGGACACTCAGATTTTTTTATTTTTATTTTTTTTCACATACTGTCACTACCTGCACACAAATGACAGTTTGCTCTGAGTTATTATCATTCAAATGTAACTGGCCACTTTTCACTTTGATGTTTCTTTGAAGCTCTACAGACCTTTCTGCTGACACTCTTTTTACTGGACATTTTTAAATACCAGCACTATTTCAATGGACTGTAGCTACCTGTAAATCCTTTGGTTGTAAACCTGCTGACGAGTTGCGTGTACAAGTGCTTATGGCACAAGCACCCTAACATATCCATGGAAATGTGCTTTCTTTGCTTCCCAGTATGCATTAATGAATATGTAAATAGAAATGAGAGATACACAGGTATTTCGAGACATGGGGCTTCTGACAGCCAAAGCTCCACAGAGCATGGCTCAACACTAGACTTCAGGCATCCTCCTAGCTGCCTTGTCACAGTAAGATGTCTGGAAAGTTGTATCAAACTTTAAAACATTTCCAGATCTGATACCTTGAGAAAGACACGAACACACCTGGCTACAACTGAACAATTGGAAATGGGACAGCAATTTGCATGGAAAATCAAAAGGTAAGGCAATCTGGGGTTTGATGGTTAGACAATTTAATATAGTATAGAATAATTTGTATTTCCATGTTTCTAGCCAAATCATTTTGAATTCAAAGCAAAGCATTATGCTAGAGACCATGGTAGAGATCGTGTGGATGGAGCTCTGGCTTTGCCCTTGGAAACAGTGAACTCTTCATTTCCACCTCACAGCTCCCAGACAGCAGCAGCTCCTTGTCCTTCCCAATGCCCGAAAAACATGGACAAGGCTCCTGTGCAAGGGTGCAGCTGTGATTATATCTCTCTTCCCCTTAGGATGCTTAGCAATACATTGTAAATAGATGGCATATGCTATATGGCGCAATTAGAGCTTTATTTTTTCCAGGATTTGATATTTTTATTAGCTGTTCCAGGATTCATTTTGCAAAGGGCAAGCATCAAAAGAGTATAATTCTAATTCTTCTAGTCTTTACTACAGTTTTTAATGTTTCTAATGTGTACAGTTTCTGTCATATGATTTACCTAATGTATATTATAATATCAAGTAGATAATAGAATGCATCCACATTCTATTATATGTGGATGTATTCCACATATAGTAAAAATCTAGGCAAAAGCAGTGATTTTTGTTTTGATATAACTGAAAATAATTTTGCTTACTTAGTAACTCTATCCAGGATTCTTTTTTTGGCTAATTCTAGCAGAGTTGCTAAAGACTATTTGAGAAAGTAAGCATACTAAAAATGCTTAAAATGTAGCATTTGGTAGCAAAGAAAAAGAACTTAGTTGTAAAAACAACTTCTTTCTCTTCTTCCTAGGATTGTGCTTTAAAATCAAGTCCATGCAAACATCCTAGGGAGCTGGGCATTAGGTGAAAAATACTGTCTTTCATGAATCCTTCTTGTGAAGATCAAATTGACTCAATTAAGAAACACCTGAAGTTTATCTGCTATGGTTTAGTATCATATCAAACTCTTACATCTTCAGAATATAAATAACAGAAAAGAAATCCTGCTGTATGAAACAAATAACTGTTGCATGGAGGTCCCATAAGGAACCATCTAATCAGAAGGAAGCTATCTACACCACAAGGAAGCTAGAAAAGTTGTGGGAGACCTGTGTCAGTGACTCCATTTTGCACTGGGCACCTTGCAGAGGGGATTCACTCCAGGACATGCCACAAGGACCAGCTCCCTACAGAGTCTGATAGCACCTATGGCCATGCACACAGAGCTCTGGCAATGCTGAGCATGTCTGTGTTTTACCATCACATTTGTCATTAGGGCTGCAAAGAGCCAAAAGGGCCTCAGCTTAATAATAAGCACTGCTCAGCATTCCATAATCACTTTATGATATTTATTTTTGCAGTCATTAAGCAAAAACATTCTTGATTCCTTTAGGAGTTCAGTAAAGGATTCTCCCATCACAATGAGTTCTTATAAAACTTTACCTAGAGCATCAGTTATGAAGAACCTTCAGTATCCATTTTTATACAGTAAGTGGTATAAAAACATAGCATATTTAAGCATAATTAAACATTACCTCTCCAGTAGCTTTAAATAAGAAATGGTTATTATTTATTGCTGCTCATTTTCTAAAGAGCAGGAGAGCAGTGTGTTTATAATCAGAAATATATATTATAATGTTTTGTGATAAAAACTGTGTGAACTGCACTAACCAATAATCATAACTGATTTGGCAATTAGCAGCTAAGTTGCTAATCATACTACACCTCATTTGCATAGAAATCTTAGTTGCAAGAGTACGTAAGAGGACTGATGGAGCCAATTTCCCCACTCAGATTTGATCTATTTTTATACCAGAGTAATTAGCGGTATAAAGTATGTCTTGCTATGGCCTGTAAGAAAGGAACAATATCCTTTTAGTAGGCTTTACCTGATTTATTCATTTCTCTACTAATACTCATAGCATCATTATTAATTCTAAGTGGGAATGTAATTCCCTTATTGTATGCAAAAGCAAAGAGATGATCTGTATTAGCTATGTCTACACAAACTTGCCTTTCAGCTGGGGTTTTTGAAGCAGCAGCACAAATCATTGCATTCATTAAACATATCCAGGAACAGCTTCCCCAATAGATTAGTCTCTGTGTTCTTCTCCTTTTGTAGCCATATTAAAACTTCTAACTATACCCAAGGATCTTTTAGAATGCAAAGCAATCATGTACGCACTTAACATTTTGAAAGAACAAGCTCTAAGGAAAGTAAGAGCTTGTAACAAAGGTTATGCACTTGGGCTAAAGGGCAAGTGGTTTCACATACAGCCCAAGACAATACCTTACAGACAGTTGGATAGTGTTTATGAGCACTTTAGCCTCATATTAGCGATGGTCATGGCTCTTTCCTTCATTAAGGTTTACTTTAACTGCAAGAACAGAACAACCTTCTGTTCAGGACCTGTGTCCTTTTTACATTATCAAAGTATTGAATAGGTTGCTAACACCCTTGCCCTTTAGTCATCTGCAAATATGAGGCCAACATCCACGATCAGACACCTCCATTGATCTAGTATATCCAGAGCAGCAGAGATCAAAGACCAAACATACGTTCTGACAATTTTACAGGCATCTGCATAGACATTTTGGAGGCCAATGACTATCATATAGATATCTACTCAGTGTTCTGCACTAGCTCATATATTTACAGAAAGATAAGACCTGCTTTTGGCCTATATAACATGCATTTTTTTATATTTACCTTGCTAAGATAATTATCTTTCACTTTTGAAGATGTGTCTGAGTCTTATAGCAACAGAATTTAATCTGTCCAAACTGGTATACAAATATATATAGTTCTTAGAAACATAGAGTTAAGGTGATATAGCAGCCTAATCATTTCAATTAAGGGCATAATTCATGATTTATCAAAAACAATGTAAAATTATGATGAAAAGCTCCCCGCAGAACTTATCTCAATTGAAGATTTTTAGAGCAGTCTAGCAGAGATATTATTAATCCAGCTACAAATTCTATTTTATAAGAATCACATCACATACAAAAGCCATTTTTATAATATTTTGTTGATAACATCATTGCAAGTGCTAAGATTTCCCTTCACACTTTCCCCCTCACTTCTATTTCAAGCCCTTAAGCCCATCCCATCAACTTCCCCTTCTCACTTACAGAACAAGATCTCTATTCCATGCTTTGAGGTCCCTGACAACTCCAGTCCATCTGATGTTTTGTATTCATAAAACAATATGAGGTCAGATGCTGTCCCTTCAGCTGTTCCAAGAACCTTAGTTTTCACAGGTTTTCACTGGGATGTTCTTAAAAGCATGCCACTGCCTTATGTTGCACTCTCAGCAGCAAGCGAAGTTTTTGCAAAATGATTAGTAGGCATGGTAGTGATGCATTTACAGTTGTACTTGATGATTTGAAGGTCTTTTTGAACCATAATGATTCCATAATCTTCCAGGATATCTCTCTTCCATGCCAATGCCCATGCCAACTTCTCCTTGTCAACACCCAAAAGAAACTATGTTTATAAATAAGATAAAAGCATATATAAAAGATATATACATATATAAAAGCATTTTTACTTATGGAGGCAATTGGGTGAAGTTCACTTTAATTATCTTTATGAAAATGCTTCTAATTCATTGGTAGTGGTGAACATAGCTTTTCACAGCCTTTCACTATTTTTGCCACCGCTTATGCTTTCCCATTGTTCATTTGTCACAAATTCAAATTCAGATGCAAGTTCTTGGAGCAGCAGGTTTTCCTAGCTCTATGCTTATTCAATGTGGACCTAATCTTCAATGAACCCTGTAGACATTACTGCTGCAGAAACAATGGAAAAGAACTATGCCATCAAAGTTGTGTTTTGTTTTCTGGTGTGAATGATTGTTAAACTGGTCATGGAAACTCAGAATGACTTTTGTGTCTTTCTTGCAATGTTATGAGTCATCTGCTTATTCACTTTTTGTCCTTTTCTTTGATGATCCACCATGGCCACTCTGCATCTAAGAGCTGTAATTCACCCTCCTGTGGTGAATCATCATTCAAGATTTAGATCTTTCCAATGAGTCATATTTAACCTTATAGAAAGCAGAAAGCTTAGACTACATAAATTGTGCACTTCAACCATAGTGTATTAAGATACCCATGTCTGGCACACAAAAGTATATATCTCAGTGGAAAAAGTAAAATAAAATATCAAATAGAAGCTCCTACTTTAAACTTGGTATAAGCACATGCGGCCTTTCTTCTATTCTGTTAGAAAAGCACAGCTCAAAGTATACACAAGTGAGAGGAACAGCTGTCGTTTTAAATTTGATCAATTTAGTCATCACTGCAAGCATCTGATCAACCAACTTGAAAGCAAATATTTTTAACCCTCTCTTCACTCTTTAGCAGATCCTGATAAGATTAAAAAACCTCAGCCATCACGTCCATATTCAAAGTGAACTTAAGGAAGCATATTTCAAAAACTAGGCATAGTCAGCTCTGCTATTCAGAGTACCTGTTTATATCGCATTTACTTAATCTCTGCTTCTCTGTGCTGTACTATTCAATGTTAAAATCTCTCTCCTGCTATCAGAAATTTCCAATGAGGAAAAGTTCCTCACATCCAGTGTCCACTCCCATGTGCCTGCAGAGAGCATCTGGAATTGATGAAGAAGAATGACTGCCTTTTTCCTATTTTAAGTTATTTCCATCTTTATTATAGAGGGAATTTAGTATTTTACAACACTGAGTGTCAAAGAGGCTGGAAGATGCAAATGGAACAAAATCAGGGAAGAGTCTTTGTAGGCAGCATGGTGCCCAAGTGATTTGGTGGCTCCAAGGGGAGTACTGAACTGAAGCTATACCCACAGGGAGCAATAATCAAATTCTAGTCTTCATTTCTCAGTGGGAGAAGCCAAGTTGCACTAAGAGGCTCCAAGATTAGCTGTAACTAGCTCCTTGGTGCACCCTTCTTCTGCAGCAGCAAGCACAGTACTGGAGAGGCTGTAGCTGTATCCTCAGCCTTTACTGTTATGACATAGAAAACTGCTGAAAATTGCTGATTTTTGTAGATGAAAGAACTCAATAATATGCACAACAACAATTTGTCATATTCTATTATATATACTATTATATATATTATTGTACTTATATATATATATAGTGTATGTGTGTCTATTATTTATATATATATAAACACAATAATAATATATATGAAATATATAACATTTATGAATATATAACAAATCTTCTGTAAGATATTACTAAGAACACTGACCTTTAATGAATTTCAACTACAGCTTTCTTCCCTTAAATCTGTACACAGAAGTGAAGAGAGCCGCTGGCTTTTGCATGAAAGTCACAGTGCATGTGGATTAACAGAGTTCATATTAGTAAGGTTTTGATATACTTAAATGATTCAGGATCTAAAGGTTAAGAATCCTTCTTAGCTAATCACGATGTGATTAACACTAAAATTTATATAACTTCTTTCTAAGACACTAATACTGATATTAATATATCTTAACGCTCAGTATTTCACCTGTTCAGACTTGAACATTCAGGAGAAGGAAATTTAATATATTTATGTTAATGTAAAACTTAAAACTATAAAATGTAAAAATAGAGATTGGGCATACTCTGGATGTATACTAAGTCTTGTATAGATAACATGCAATACACAGTATCACTTATTTAAACTAAAACATATCTGGAAAGAATGACAAACCAGTATTCTACACAAAGCTAATTTGTATCAACATATCTGCTCAACAAGCACAAAAGAACAAATTAATTAGCACTTATTATTCAAGTACAAGTTCATAAACAATTTTAAACCCTCACTAGATGTCAGAATACGTGTACTTTATTGCCAGGGCACAAGGCAACATTTTCTAGTATCACAATATTTCAAACTCAGGCAGAAACACAATCATCTTAAGGTTGTGAGAGCCTACATTCCCAAATGATAAGACTTTAACCCCAGAGTTATATCTTGTGTCTTTCACTTTGAATAGGAAGAATGAAAAGGAAAAAATTTAAACTTGTTTTGGACACTGGTGCAACAACAGCTTGCATGTTTTTATTTAGACTGACAGGGAAGGAAAAAAAAGGGAGGGGAGGGGAAATATGTTCTATTAATATCCACTTTATTTGAGAACATAGAACTTTGTCTTCATACATAAGCAGTATTACAACTTTGTTCCTGGGCTGCAGATGTGGAGCGCTCATCTCTCTTCCTTGCACAGTGGGGAAGGAAACGCAGAACCTGATTAGTTCACCAAAGGTCACACCCTGGGAACTCAGCCAGGGTTTTCTGAGTCCTGCTTTGGTGACTGCAGTTCTAGATAACCATCCTTAGCCTGGAGAACTAGCCATATTGATCTTTCAAATAACTTAGAAAAGAAAATTTGAACATATATAAGAAGGGTAACTCTTCTGTCACTAAGCATTGCACCATGCTATAATTGCAGAGTTTTTGTAAATTAAATCATTTGAAAAAAATATCTCAGATTGTATCCTCTGACAAACCACGGTAACAAGGTCAAGGTTGTTAGTTCTCAGGAAATGAAATAATGCTCCCTTGTATACTCCTATTTTGTCTCATTTTTTTTTTAGCCTGGATTGGTAGATGGCCCCTGATTTATCATGTATTTTAAACATATGTTCTTCTATCATACAATATAAAATGGATATATTTGTGGCATGTAAAACAATATACCTTGCAGCGGGTAATCACTCACCTACTTACTTTCTCTTTTTCATCTTCTTTCAATTTACTGTGCTTTTGAGGGGCAAATCTGGTCATAAATCTGACCATATAACAGATTATTTTCCTTCTCTTTAAAAAAAAAGTGTAAAAGAAAAAAAAGAAAAAGAAAAGTGACACTTGCACCTTTCATGTGGTGTCACAAGTTCACAAGTTCACAGGTGTAAGTATCTGAGATATCTCCTTCATCTCTTGTTGCTCCTGTCCTGATCCTGGAGCTCCATAACAGACAGAATAGCTGCAAGACCAGCACCACATGCATGATATAGAAATTCAGATTTACAGACTGAACCCCATGGATATAGGGAATGGGGAGCAATTCCCATTTTCTGCTTTCTTAGAGATTTCTCAAGTCTTGCTTTTCACCATCTTAGCTACATTTTGCTGCTGAAAACTTTCTTCTCCATCATTTAAACTGAGCTATAACTGAATAGTCATAGATTCTCTGACTAGTTTAATTCAGTTTCCTATATCCCAAGCAAACACTCCCACTACTCAGCTGCTAGATGACCATAGCATTTCTGACTTCCAGTCCTACCTCATTCCTGAAAGAGGACATCATCCTTTAATACTATAGAAGAAATCAGAGACATGGATTACGCTTGTTGCTTACTGCTCATACGATATGGCTTTAGTGGGGATCATCAGAGAGATGCTCAAAGTATTACTGATCCATATAGAGGCTGGGTCAGTGCCACACCTGAAAGACTGTGTTCATGGCATGCAGTTGTGCATGGTGTTAGCCACCATCATCCCAGAGCTTTTTAAGTCATCTAATGGGCTGCCAAGATGTGTCTGAATTGTATTAAAGGAGCAGCTCCACTAAAAGAGCAGAGTTTAGCGATACAGGAAACCTATTGCTAGTGCATGGTCCATGTACCATAGTCCTTTGATAAGAGTTTATTATTAACCACAGCTAAATAAGACCTCTAAAAAAATACACAGTTAGCCCTTCTACTTCAGTAAGAATTTTTATACTAACTTCCAATAGAAATACCTTCAGCCTGTGAATTTCAGTAGGTGGAAGAGTACCATAAATTAAGGATTGGCGTACAGCTGCTCATTATTTCCCTCATGTTCCAGTTACCTTTAGTTCCAATGAAAGTATAGTTCACTTGTGCTTTCATTTCTTTTGAGACTTCAAGTACCTATGAGCAAACAATCATTTAAGCAGCTCTATAGGTTTTCACCTAAATCTTAATCTTAATCTGTCTGACCAACATACATTAAATGCTCTCTGCATGTATCACTTCCGAGTGAATGGATCAAAACATTCAGCTTAAAATACTGCTAGATGAAGCACTGCATTCTAATTGCAGTACTTAAAATAATCACAACCAATTTGAGGCCTATAATTTCACCACTGCCTTGCTAAATCTTCTAAATTGAGAAGTATCAATTTGCAAATGCTAATGAAATTCATCTGACTGCAGTTGGGAATGTTTAAGTTCATGGACTCCACTGAGAACAACATTAACGATGCAAGAAAATATGTAATAAATGGCTTGTACATACTGTACTTTTGGTTTTGAAGATTATTGCTATATAAGTCTGTAATATTTTACTATGCAAGTAAGTAAAAGGTTTTAGAAAGAGATTCTTTCTTTTTCATGGTTTGCATGGATTCTAAAGCTTACAAAAAGTATAGCTACAGAAATGATAAGATCTCCAGTTTTCAAGAGTTTGCATTTTCTTGCCCACTTGACCCAAGAATCCAGGTCCTTGATTCAAAGGATGATCCCCTCCAAATTTGGGACAGAGAATCAGTTAGCTGACCATACCCCTTCAGTCTGTGTCTTCTCTTGAACCTGTCTACCCAAGCTCTAACTAAAGCAAAGTGTGAGGGTTTTGGTTTTTTTTTTCTTTTTTTTTTTTTAAGGTACATCATATGACCTCAATAGATTTCAGCAACTCATTTTGCAGCCAAGTATTTGGCAGCAGTCAGGAACTGTTGGGTACTGGCAGATAAGCTGAGTGATGAGAAGTTTTTTAATCCCTTTGAGATACTACCGTTCTGAAAAAATTATTTGGGATGAAAATATTGTAAATCACCATGTCACTGGGATTTTTCTTTTCTCCATGGTTCTCAACTCTCATATAATGCTTATATATTATAAATCAATCTGGTGACATATAGTGGGGAGCCCATTTCTAATTTTCTCTTTGATGGCAGCTGCTTCTTCCCACGGAAGCACTGGAGCATCTAGAGGGAAGCAAGGTGAACGCAGACTAGAAACAGAAGATCAGTGAAGCCCAGTTGACAGGTTTTCCACCAGCTGAATGAACAAAAATGTGTATATGTTATTTAAACAATTTATTATAACAAATGTGAATGCAAAACTGGTTTAGATGAATGCTCCTAATCAGCTTGCTTTTCCTGATCTAGACTTAAAACACTCCCCACTAATCCATACGTCCTTTTTATCACCAATATTGACAACTGCAATAATCTAATAAAATTTTACTTTAAGGTGATTTTTAAAAAAGCAAAAGAAACAAAATGAAACATTCAATAGCTTGAATTTAATAGTATTCATGCCTCATCATAACCATATTGGTAATATGAAAGGATTACACAAAAGGATTCTTGTGACAAGAATGCCATGAATAAATGATTATATCCAGGTTCTGAAAATCATGTTAACCATGTCTCTCTCGTACAATTTCTGTAGCTAAAGTAGAGTAACAGTAACATCTGTAAAGATGCTAGAATTCATAACAACATATCCAAATGGAAAAAAAAAGGAGTTCGACACATGTAGTACCCATGATAGACATCATTTTTCTTTGTTCGAGATGGTACCTCTTATTACTGTAACTTTCCCAATTCTACCCACTGACATTTCCAATGCAATTGCTGGAACATCATCATCTTTACTCTTGGATGCTGACAGTTGAATAATATATGCTTATATTCTAAAATCAGGATTCCCACCATTATCTTTATGTGCTGTTCATATACTAACTACACTTTCTGCAAAACTCCTAGCTAAATATAATCCCTTCAAATTTTTGATGGCTTCTGAAGGAATTCTTGCCTGTGGTTCATTGCATCTTTCAACTTGTATAGTCCGTCCTTGGAGAGTGACCATGCAATCCAGCAAAGAGATATGGTGTTGCATGAGCTGCAAAATATATCTCCAAAATGAAAGCTTCATTTCTCCTTTCCTTTCCTTTCCTTTCCTTTCCTTTCCTTTCCTTTCCTTTCCTTTCCTTTCCTTTCCTTTCCTTTCC
>JAUBOD010000601.1:3320717-3339273 GCA_032353885.1 Nothura maculosa | reverse complement strand
CTGGAGCGGGAAGGTTGGACTAGATGATCTCTAGAGGTCCCTTCCAACCTTGAAGATTCTATGATTCTATGATTCTACAGGCCAATTTCCAAAATAAACATTTGAAATACAGAGTAAGAAAAAGAGAAATATTTGCAAAGTGAAAAAAATGCGACACTACAAATGCAAAACTTCAGAGGAAATCATAATTCATCATGTACTTACTACACCTACATGTTTTTTATATTACCCTAAAAAATTAGAATTTCACCAATCCACTCCTTTCTCCATCTTTTGTGTTTTTTCAGCAGCAATGCAAATTCTGAAAACGAATACTAAAATGTAAAAGGAGAAAAAAGCCCCTTCCAAAACTGCAAATAATAGAACCTGAGTGAACCTCATCCCTTGTTTTCCTTAAGGACCATTCTCACAGAAAATTTCACCAGTTTTAGGCATGATAATGATTGAACAATCTCTTTATGAGAAATTGCATTAAATGGCATGAAAGAACTGCAAGTTATCGTGTAAAGAGAAAACTAGCTAAGTTAATAGTAAACCGTAGTGTCTGCTCAATGACCACAAATGAATGATGTTTCTCAGGTTTTTATATGCACTTCTTTCATATCATTATACATATATATGTGTAGATGTGTTTATATATATGTATAAAATATATATTATACATTATGTACTATGTATTATATATAACGTGACACACATATAATCTTGTATATGTATAGGGGTAAGTGTGTGTATACATACATCTACAATATACATGTGTGTGTTTACAAGCACATACAAACACAGGCACATATAAGTATTTTCTCTTTGGATGCTTTGTAGAAACTAACAGAAGCTAGAGCTTATAGAGTATATTCAGATATACTGAAATTCATTTCAGCAGAAATGATCGTAGCCAGTCAAGGAAAGAAGACGTTATCTGCACATCTCCTTCCCCCTCACTCCTTTCTGCATCTGAGTGTGGAGGAGGAAGCAATTACGAAATGTCAGTGCTGCTCTGAAATTACTGCATACATGCTGGGTTTTAGTATGAACTCCAAATATAACAAGAGCTGGTTAGCTTTCAAAGGTCATAGAGATATATTTTCAACTATCATCTCTCAGAAATGCTACACAGTATTTGGTGTTGAAAGTTGAATATTTTCCTAAATCAGTTATGATGTGAAAGTAGCTATTATCTGTTTCTTGTGTTTTAAATCTGTTTTATGTGTTTTAAATCAGTATTGTTTCTGAACAAGAAGATGAAAATTTCATTTGGAGTTCATGTATCTCAGCTTCTTAACATCCATCCATAACTTTAGGTTCTACAAGTGGCAAATTATATGTACAAATATTCCTATATAAACATTGGCATATAGTCACATATGTGCATTTGGTATGCGTGTCTATGTTTTGAAATACACATAAAAACATTCACCAAAGAAAGTTAAGAGAAATTTCATTTGTGAAAGAAATACTAGATTTCCATTTGCCTAGCAATTAATACCTGAACTTTCTTTCCAGCAGCCCCCTATCCTGAGACAGCACAAGCACTACATTTGGAAAAAGGTATGGTGGTAATGTAGATGGTGCCTCTATTAATAAAATCTTTTTAAGCTATCTCTGCTTTCATGACATTGGATAAGGTAGAATTTGTGTTCTAAAACATTTAGGATTTCCTCCTGCATCGAGCATAATATATTTAGCAATCATTTGCAGGACATCTAAATTCTGTGTAATTGCATTATAAAGTTTCTATACTGAATGAAATTTATTATCTCCTTAAATGAATTGATAAAGGCTTTTTTTTTTTGTTTACATGCTGGAAACATTCACTTGGATAATGGTTACAGACTTAATGCCTTATTGGAAAATAAATCCTTAGATTTCTTGGCCTCCCATATTTTTAGTGTAACATGTAAAAATCAGATTATAGGTGGCAAATCATCTTACTAAACAAATATATAAACTATTTTTTAAGAAAAACAAACCTTTCTTATTTTTTGCTCTGCTTTGCTTAGAAGCAATCGTTGCTTATGTCCAGTCGGTGTAATTTTTACAGTTCAAATGAGTATTGTTTCTATGTAACTCATCTTTCCTCTCAATTATTACAACCTTCCTATCTTAAACACTTAAAGTAGCAAACCTTTCCTGATGTACAAACACATAATAAATATATTATAATAAATATATATTATAATTATATATTTATGTATTATATTAAAATCCTGACCTAAGATCTAATGTTTCATATAAATGATATGTTTTACACAAATTATAGCAATATCATGTTATCCAACACTGATTATCAATTTAGTGGATCTATTTTCATCTAAATGTGTTGTATTAAGCAAGCTATTCATTGTAATTCTTTTTCTTAAAATTTCCATATATCAGAAAGGCAGCACAAGAAAATGTTGTAGTTTGTCAGACAGACCAATGCCTTTGTGTGTGACAGCAAAAGAGATACATACGGTTCAGAAATATTTTTTATATATAAATATATGCATATATGAAGAAAGTAAGGTTATTAGACTTCTTGTAACACAATTTGGCCTTTAATAATCTTTTGGAAAACAGAGCAAGTCACAGTTGAAGTCAAGCATGTATTTACTGAAGGCAGTATGACCTGCAATCCTCCGTAGCACCAGGCAAGAACAGGGCACTCTCCCAGTGATTGCAAGTCACAGTACTTCCCCACAGTCTCCACTGCAATGTTTTTGATCTTTGTTCAAACTAAAACTTAAAGATACTTGAAGAGTTTCCTGCCACAGAGGCAAAGGCACCATGACTATCAAACAGAGGAAAAACTACAGTCTGACTACATGTGCAATAGCAGATGGTCTATTCATGAGCTGAAACCACTAACAAGGCAACCCTTGTTGAAGGAGCTGAGCCAGGGAGAGGAGGAGTGATAACAGATCTTTTGCATCCAGGACAGCCAGAGGCAGATGCTTTTTACTCCATTCATGAGATTTTGGAAAAAGAAAGAAAGAGATTTTATCCTGAGTTTAACAACTGAACACACTCTGTATCCTCATCTTTGACTCTAGAGCATCTTTTCAGGGCATTTCAGCATTACCCAAGCTTTCTTAAATTGGAAAGAGGAGGAAAAAACAAAACAAATATGGGATCTAATAAGAGGAATCAAGCTTGTCATCAAGATGAACTTCAGCATGGATTGCAAAGCGCAATAAAAGGGATTGAGTTTACATCTGGCTGAAATTATTTTAATGGGATATCAAAATACTGCTTTAATTTAAGATGCTAAAGGCTTTTCCAGTTAAGCGCTTTGTCTAGACTAGATTTTCAAGGATAAGATGTGAGCTAACCCTGGTAAATAGATAAATGATGTGATTTCAAGTTTTTAATATCCTTTCAAGCACATATATTCTGTGGAAAAGTCAGGAGGTGAGGATTAATGAAAACAGCTCTGGGCTGGAGAAGGCAAGGAAAATGATCATCTCCTTCCCTTAGAGCCTTTGTCTGATTGTGAAAGGAGATTTTGGACATTTTTTCAAGTTTTCTGCATGTCAGGGAGCCTCAGCGGGCTATTGCACATGCACATCATGGAGAGCCACTAACTTAGATACTCAGTCCAGCATGCCAAGATACATTGGATCTGCTGTCTGTGAGCTACCATGCAAATATCCATATTTCTGCATTCCTTGACATTTTAGAACCTCTTTGTTAAGTATTTCCTCCCTTGTCCATAAAATATCTTTACCCAGGAATATTTGGAGGCTGCCTGAGCAACTCCATATCACAGTGTTTATCACTCTTTATCACAATCCGGGAAACAGAAACTTCCTCTGGACTGTAAAGAGAGGCATATCAGTGGCAGACAAAATACATTTCTATAATCTACTTGTTTATCTTGAGGTGCTGTTTTTCTCTGATGTGTATATTTGTCCCTGAAATGGAATTTTGTTATTATGATTATTTAGTTATTTTTCTTTATTTACCCAGGCAATAATTTGATGTAAATTTTAGAATTAATTAACAGAGTTAAATATGATGAAAATGAACCTGTTTGCTGCGAAGTCTTTTAAAAGTTTCAGAATGGAAGGTTTAGCCACAAAGGGAGAAATATACAAAAATTTCAATTGAATTTTGTTTCATTTATATCCTTAGTGGATTTATATCTCTTCACATATATACACACACATACATCTGTGTATATATATAATAAAAATATACATATGCATGTTAATCTTTTTTGCTGATAAAAAATGTCTTCATTAGCTTCATTAAATTAACTGCTCAGTGGAAAACCCTAGGGGAAAGTGTGAATGGAATTTTCCATCTATGTTTGTCATTTCCCAACTATATTATTTTGAGGAATCAAAAAACTCATGTTCCAAATTAAGTTACTGCTGTTATTATCTTATCTACCCTCTGCATCCCTATGAATACAAACATGTGCAAATAGTTTGCAATAAACAAATGAATATAGAACTGAAGTCTAATTGTAAGTGGTCTACAATTTCACCAGTTTGTTCAGAATTACTAATTTATAAGCAATATGCATGTTTCACCATGATAATATTCCCTTGACTCAGAAATACTTAAATATAAGATGGATGATCACTTTACCCACACAATTTCTTTTCTATTCTGTGACTGCAGGTCCCACCAAAAACTCATAATTTTAAAACAAAAGATTAAAGTCCTAATCTCTGGCTGTCTGATGCAGAAGTATGAATGGATATAAAGTCACTCCTAAAGGTCAGGTTTATTTAAAATCTACCTGGGGACATAAGGTCTATTGCATTTGCATGGATGAACTTTTCTTGTCCTGACTTGAACACAGGTTCAGGGCCTACACTTTTTCTCTTTGGCATTTGCTTCTAGTGGAACTTTGTTAGCAACCATTCTTTGCCCCATGGGCTTCCCAGTGTGTTTGCTTCACTTTTTCCATCCCTTGTGAGCCAAACCAGTTTAGAAGCTGAGCTTAGTGTTTCTGGCCAAGCTTCGATCTTTGAGGCAAAGTCTATTACACCTATGCAAGCAGCATTCAGACACGTCTATAGTAAGATCTGTTATCCATACGGTGTTTATTGATATTAATGGTATCTATATTCTTTATTTTTCTCTATGGATTGAATACTACTTCTACTTCTTGGTCACTGTGCTTCAGAATAATAGAATAATTTTATGCTTATACTCTGTGATTTTTTTAATAACAACATCATCCCAAGGAACACAAGTGTACAAAGTACTCCAAAATTCTCTGAATATGCACAACAGTGGGTCAGGCCTCTTCCTTGTCAACTCTCTATGATTATTCATGTTTAAATTATTTAATCAGTCAACTTGATTTTTTTCAACATTGTTTATATGCATCCAAATTACTTTTTGTTAATGAATTCTAAGTTACTATGGGGCTGGAAGTACCTCACTGATTCTCTCTGATTCTTCTCTCAAATACAAAAGATACAATAATTGAATACTTTGACCCTTTATACCCAAGTACTTCAGAAGCATAAAACTGGTTTTGCTCTCTGAGATCATCAACTGCGATCCCATTATTAGGGCAACTACATCACACAAGCTTACTCATACTACTATAAAAGCACATTTTGCTGATTTCTTACAGATAGTGATCACATCCAGAATTAACTAAGCCTTACATTTTTAGTAGCATTTGTTCTCCAATTTGTCTCTAACAATTAAATGAAAATAATGCCTTTCAAAATTTTCTAATATATTGAGAATTCTTTCTATTTTTAAATCCACTATAGGAGGTCTAGATTGGAGCAGTCACTTACAATCATTCTTTTAAGGATTTCAGAGACAAACCAAGTTCTGTTTCAGTCAGCTTGTGATGCATTCCATTACCATCTGAAAAGCTGTTATCCTTAAATACTACCAGTTCTCTAAATCCCTCATTCCTGACTTGTACATATTTTTTCTCACATAAAGCAGATAAAATCACACCAAACCTTTTATTTATCTGATTACTTAAAATGGGCTGATTGGCCTTTAAAAATAAAGCTGCCTTTTTTTTCTCTGAAGACTTTAGAGGATCTATATTATTCATTATATTTGAATGCCAAATAATTTCATATTAATTAATCTGCTCAACTTTATCCTTACATAATTGTACCCTGAAAGAATATAAATATTAAAACATTAATAAATATTTTGTGGCTGCTCTTATTCAAAGACTTTCACATTTATCTTTTCTCATTTTTTGTTTCAGAATAGGCAGGGAATGAGGAATTAGCATGTAAGTCTTTTATATTTCTGCTAACGTGAAATGACAGAGTCTTTCATAATCCTGCCAAAATGTGAATCCTTTAGTCCATTAAAGACTAAAAGTTTCATCTGTATAAAAATGACAAAATATATCACTAAAATTGACAGAACAGCTATAATGTAAAGGAGATGTGGCTTAATTAGAGCTCTCTCCCCAGATAGACTGAGCCTGCCAAAGTAATTTTAATTATTTCTGTCTATTAAATGTACAATCACCTATTACCACAGCTATACATCACAGTAGAAGAGTACTCCCTTCACTAAGGTACTGCCACTTTTAATAGGAAAATATTGCTCTTTCACAGTGCAGTCCTCTATCATCCAAATTGCTGTCAATAAGTTAAATTCAAACAACATTACCCTGCAAAACTATGCATTCAATAGTAAATTGGGAATATCTGGCATCAGAAATATGGATATATCTACTTCCAAACTACTAGAAGCAACAGATGCCGCCTTTCCTTAAATCAGTGAAGTATCGGCCTATTGGCTTCATTGTGACCTCTCTACTTTCTCTGCCATACCATTGAGGTTCACCAAACCAGAAAGGAGGAGAAAGGGATCTTGGGATTAGCTGTGCTTTCATGTTTTATTTATTTTTTTATTAAGCATTTTAAGATCTGAATTTACTTCCAGGTCTCTCTTTCTTGGATGCTATAATTCAATCAATGTGAGAAAGAGATATCAGGGGACATGATGGCCAACATTTCCACTGCATTCATTTCCTTTTGCATTAATTCAACAGACACATTTTAAAAACATTGCTGGTTTTGTAAATTAAACCATAAACCTTTATGCCTACATTAAGCCTGATGCTAATGCATTCTAAAACGGGATAGATCTATTCCAGATTAAGAGGTACTAACATCTGAGGCTATTCTTTCTAAGTACTACAGTAAATAGAATTACAGTAATAGTGGTAATTAGCATTCTCAGAGCCCCTGAGTCCTGTTGTAAATGAATGTTCCAAACTAGACTGTATAAACTATAGAGTAATAACTGGGTAGTCCGTTAGCTGAGACCTCTGTAAAATAAAAAAGAATTATTAAAAAGTAAATTTTTCCATAAAAATTGTAAAAATATCATGGAAATTTTTAGTCCTTATTTCCTTTGAAATATATACTAGGAAATGAGAGATAGTGATCACCAAAAGATAGAAGGGAAAGGCACTATCTTGATCAAGATTTAATCAAGAACATTTACTTACAAAGAATGTAACATCAGAATGAGGAACTGAGGAGAATCTGGACAGGAGAAAAATAAAAAATATATGATGTTTATGATGCCATGGGATCATTCACCTACTACTGGGTTCACAAACAGAGTGCTTATAATACAACCTTATTATTATTATTTTTCATGAATTAGCGGAAATATATGTCTTTAAAGTCCAGGTGTTGGTCATAATACTCTTAACAAAATCCTAGGACTTTGAAGTAGCTGCAGCTTCAGTATTATCCTGCCTATCTGCATCCATGCTGTAGATCCCATACTGTGAAATGTTAGTCATTTAAGAAAAGCCAAAGACATGATTTTAAGCTTTTGTGAGTAAAAAAGGTATAGTCTTGGAGGGCATATGGATAATACAACTTACATAATAAGTCATAAAGATTTTTCTTGAGGGAGAATTGACCAAAAACTCGAGGAATGTTCCAAAGTAAATAAACATAGACTAGTTGGGATTTATTGCCTAAAAAGAGATTTCATTTTCATTTTGACCAGTTACTTTACTTGGTGAAACATCATAAGAAAAATAAACAAGAAAGGATATACAGACACTAAAATAGAAGATACACAGTCTAGTCAGCCTGCAGATTATTCTCAAAATGAAACCCTCAAAATGAAGCAGCATTTCATAACCAAAAGAAAACTGAACAGTTTCACTAATAGAAGCAAGAAGTTTATCCTAAGACCACACATAAAGGTTTGTATGCAGACCTATTCTGAGACCTAAAAGAGCTGGCAAGCCCTCAAACTAAGAAGGAAATTGGATCCATCTCTCCCTCATCTTTGGTGAGTGCTTAATTCCATGATTAAAAGCATGATTTCTTCCAGAGGTTAGCAATTCCAGCTTATACCCACATTATCAAGCAAAGTTATTTTAAAAATTGTCTTTTTGAAGACAATGTAGAAAGGTTTGGGAAATGTTACTATTTTTCCATAAATTCATAGAGTTGCATCACAAATTGGAAACAAGCTTTTTATGATACCATAAAAATGTTCATTCTGATAAGTCTTCATTCCTATACTTTAAAAGTGTCCTTCTGCAGCCAAGGAAAGCAAGAAAATAGTTTTCTCAAAAGGTATGAAAGCTTTGAAAGCACTTTTGAGGAAGAAACTCAGAAACAAAAATAATGGTTATAAAGGGCAGTGAGGAGAGTAGCAAAAATCCTCAACCTACAAATATATGTTTAAATGTTATAAGTACACTAAATACTCCTGTTCTAGTAAGCATACACTCTTTAAAAAGAAGGGTGAATAACCCATATTGTAGATTTTTTAAGACTCATATGAAGAATTCTTTATTGCTCCTACCTCTTTAAAAACTCTACGAATATAAATGACACACTTCCTTAATATCCAGTTCCCTGAGGTACTTTGCACTTCTCATGTAACAGAATGTTTTAATGCAAAAGACTAACAGAGAGAGGCTAGATATACATAAAGCATCACATAATAACCATTATCTTATTATGTTAGCTTAGTAACATTCATTTCAGGTCCACTAAACTGCATGTGGAAATTAAAAGAAAGTGTAGATTCTTTAAAATGCCAATCCAGGATTCAGCCACTTCATACTTTTATTATTCTATAATGTGAAATCTATTAGGAGTAGGAAAGTTGATGGTTAGAAGGACTATTTAGTCATACACATTATAGCATTAAATTTAAAGGTATTTTAAAATCCAAGCTCATTTTTAACGCAAACTAAGTGTGCAAGCAGTGCTTCTTATAATACACCTTCTCACTGACTGGAGAAAAGCACCTCCTATGCTAGACCTGAGCAGGGTATATGCAGCCTGGGAGGAGCAGCCCAGGGGAGCTAACAGCCAGTGGGACAATTCAGTTTAGTTGGAAAGATGGCTTGGTTTGTCTGTCCTCTTTGGTTAGTGGTGAAGTTGTCAGCCCATTTTAGCACCTCCAGGGACAAAGCAATGAGCTGTTTATCCTGGCAAGCTACATTACAAACCACTGGTCTTAAGAGATGCAGGAATATCAAGACTTTAGTTATATTATTAGTACAGTTTTTAAACCATTATACTAATTAAACAATATTTTTAAATCCTGTTGACATTCATCCAGAGGTGGATTTGCCCAAAAAGAAGGCAAAGAAGAAAAATGAGGCTCAGACTTTAAATAAAGGATCCCTGAGTGTATAAGCTCTCAGAAAAAAAAGGCCACTAGGTGGTCCTTGTAAGTCTAAAAAACAGTGAAATTATATCATTTACAGCTACCTATTCAACTTGAGTTTAATGAAATACATTTACTTAATTAGTTGAATTAATAACATTCTCCTCCAGTTATATTCTGATCTTCTTATTACATTCACAGAGTGCAAGAGGTGAGCAAGACTGCTTCATGGACATCAAATATGAACTGTATAGAGACACTCCCTACTTTAAATATAATAGCAATGAAAATAGCCCAGAAAAAAAATACATAAGAGAGTTTAAATCAACATAAGCTACTACTTCCATTAAAAAAAAATCAAATCATCTAATAAGAGAGTACAAACAAATTCACCTATTCTGGGTACATAATTCCTTATTCTGAATGCAGGTTACTAGTGGGGCACACTTGACAGAATGTCTATGCACAGATCTGTAGTGATACTTTATAGCTGTGAAAAAAATAAGACTGTTAATGCATATTTGCATGCTCATAACTAAAGAAAGCCAACCAACTAACAAAAAAAATTCCAAGACCAACACTTACTTGGCATTCTCGTTAACAAATATTATACAGTTTCATATTCAACACAAAAAAGCACATTGAATTCTCTATTAACATTTTAAGTTCTTCTAAAAATAACTGCAATACTGTTTATTTGTGAACATAATGTAATCACAGAAACATTGAAAATGCCATTTTTTTAATTTTATTTTTATGTGGAAGGTGTGCTATTTAGCTACTCACTTTTCCCAGGTGGATGCTTGGCTCTGATGAATGTCTGATTTCTATTTTTTTTTTCTAGGGAGGCACAATTACACAGGTAATGACCACATTAATATCTGTTTTTGCTGTATTGTCATAGGAAGATGGCATAAAATAAATTATTGGAAAGTGATATGACAAGCTTATATATATAAAACAGTAGTTTCATATTTCCACATAATTTCATTAAATAATTAGTTGTATATCACAGCAGTTTTACCTTCGCTATAAGCAGCAATTACTGGGCATTTTTAAGGAACCAATAATTAAAAAAAAATATGGTTTAATTTCAAACTTTTGATCTCAAGCACAGTGATAATTACTATTGTATTAAATTCCTATTTCCCTAAAGGTCATAGACTGTATAGCACAGATCAGCCATGCAGACTCTGTGAGAATAATAAAAAAATGATATAAATCACATTGTATGTGCACTGTCATAAATAACAACAATTTATTGTGATTATGAGGTGCCATCATAATAATCCTAAATTTAAAAAGGATTGAAAAATATCTATTAAAAATATGCACATTATATTTCTTTGGGATCCAATTCTGAGCTCAGGTAAAAATAATCATTAATATTTGAACTAAAATCTGAGCATTAAGCCCAGTTGATTAGCCATATAGCACTCACTAAAATCAGAACAGAATCCAGCTTTAGAAATTTTATGAACTCCTCCCAAACTACAGAAATTGTGCAATCCTGAACTATGTTCATGTTCTTTTTTTTAATTTTATATGTTATATGTGTATATATTTGAAATAAATATTTGAATTTCCAATACCTTTTGTAAATAGATATATATATACACAACGTGTATTTATATATATATATAATCTATATATAATATGTATATGAAGTATTAGAAATTCAAACTCATTTTATTTTTTTCAAGCCTGTTTTGGCCAGCAGAGTCTTTTCCAACTGCTAGAGGTAAATGTAAATATAGATATATAGACTCCAAATTAAATTATTTTCAAGTCACTTTCTCATGACCTGTGTAATCCAAAACTCCAAAAGAGAGAATTCAGAGTATCTGCAGATCATGTTGTTTGCAACAATAAAAAGGTTTTGACCACCAGTCAAAAAATATGTGACCACCACATACTAGCACCAGCAACCCAATGAGCATAACTGTTAAAATTGCAGGCACAGTGGTGACAGCTGACTGACAGTGGCTACTAATAATTTAGCACTTACTATCTGCCATTAGATGCTAAAAGCAAGGAAATGGGTTCCTCCAAGCCTAGTAATAAATGAATCTAAGAACTGTAAAAATTAACAAGCATTGAGATAGATCTAATAAAATCCAGCAGACGACAGCTTGCAATTGCTGCACATCAAGTTCCTTCAAGAAGACTAGACAAAACTGAAATAAAAAATAAGTATTTCTTTTGCACACATATACTGCCAGTTGCTTCCAAGTTTTTGGCATCAAATGGATCCCTTTTCATTGTATTCCCTGTCCCAGGACTGATGTGACACTGCAGTGAACACTCTTGAAATCTTGGGAATTACCAGGGTAACCTTAGTAGCTGGGTTACTGGACTTGATATCACATATGAACACCATGGATAAACCTAAACTCTTCCCTAAACCCACATCTGACAAGACAACTCAGGAAGGTAACATTGGAAGATTAGGCACCCCTAGGGAACAAACAGATTTGTTAGCATTTTTCTAAAGTACCATACATGTGAAGATGTCAGCCTGAAGACGGATGATATTTTTCAGCGTGATCTGTTTACTAGGATTTTATAATCGTCAATGGACACAAGCGATGCCCATCAGATCCTGATACAGTGCTAGCAGCAGTGACAGGTTGGAACAGGGAAGAGGGAAATAGTGACACAACGCTGATCAGCAAAGGCTCGGGCAAAATGAAGAGAAGGTGACTGATATTTTTCTAATGACTACCACCACATCTGAAAAGTCTGTTTCATTTGGGATGAGAAAACTGCTTACAAAAAGGGTTGATGGTAATCAGCTTTCCTTCTCATGAGCTCAAAGTCTTTTTCAGGAACTGTTATTTCTATCTGTTTGCAGCTAACATAGAACTTGAAAAATTTGAAGATTTCCACAGCCTGTCCAAAGGTATTTACATGTAAGCTCATACAAACAATATTCCCATGGACATGAAAACAGTACTCCTCTGAATACCGGTTTAATATCTCACTTCAAATTGTGCGCTAAAGATCTAGCTTTGAGGATAGCCCCTTTTTTTCTGTACTTTATCAGCTTTGCAGTGAGCTTCTTCCCCAAATGCTGACCTGATCCTTCATGCAGTAGCTACATGTGCAGAACAAAATAGAGCAGTAAATCTCTGAATCTTTTGCTTGTAAAGCAAGACCAAGGGAAGAAATTGCTCAGGATTATGTTCTGGCATGAGTTCAACTGCTAGGAATGAATTGGGAAGCTCTTTGTTTTATAGAAAGCAAAGGAAACTGAGACAGCAAGGAGTTTGAGAAGCTCGTTGGGGCTAAGAGGAAAAATAAAACATGCTCTCTGTTAATGATTTGAACAGATAGATGCAAATAGGAAGACCAGCCAGAAAGGAGAGAAATGGCAAAATATTTTAATCATTATAATTAAATCCAAGCAATAGGTGAGGGCAGAAGAGGTAGCCTCCAGAGAGTCATCAGTGGTCCAGACTCTCATAGTTCCTTTTCAATCATGGTCTGTGTAAACGTACATGCTTGTCAGCAGCATTTCACAGTTTTGATGTTTCCTTTTTTTAGATCAATTTTTAATGAGAAGTGTCAGAAAAATTGATTAATGTATGTGAAAGGATTGGAATGCCCATATTACATTTACAGCCATATTGACAGCAGGCAGGCAGGGAAACACTTTAGGTGTTCATGCAACAGACAGAATTTGAGTAAACTGGTGCTTCCTACTGCAAGCTTTAAGGCCAAACCAATGGAATATCAGCTAGAGAGCTTGTCTTCTTTCCTTCCTGTGATGACTGAAATAAGACCTGGCACAATAGGCATGTTCTTCTACCTATGCAGGGTATAATCCTGTTCCCTAATACTTTTGGCCAGTCCATTCTCACTTCCTGATAATAAACACTAGGCTAAACTTTCTCTTACTCTAAACAGTAAGCAAGACCTTCTGAATTCCAACAGTTACAGAAAGTTGTTTTAGCATTGTACTTTTTCATATTTAAATATAAATAGTCTAGGAGCTACTGTTTCAGTACAGTGGAGTATGAGTGATGGAAAACTTCAGTGCATCTAATTTTCAGTGGTAAACTAATCTGTCATTTCCCTCTATCAATATGAGACTTACCCAAACTGCAGGAATAAATTTGTTTATCTTCCTTATTCTAGCAACGTTTTTACTTTTTCATTTTCTAGAGGCTGCAAACATGCAAAGATTTTTTTTGAACAAAAAGAAATCTCAATTCTGACTGTAATTGAAAGAATACATATATACATGAGCAGAGTTGTTGCTTCAGGCAATACCTGAGCAGGATCATTATTCATTTTCCACAAAAAAAATACACAATAAATACTATGATAGCAGAAATTTGATCAGAACAGTTTCAAAAAATGTTAAATGACAAAGAGCCTCTACTTCAATGCATACACAGCCAATAGAAGCTAAGCAGTGTCCCAAGCTAACTAAAATCAGTGACTTTTATTTGCACCTCGAGGCAGTAGTACTTTCCAGCTCATTTTGAAGGCTATTACTCCTGAAAGACAAAAGATTGGCTTGCCTTCAACACTAACATATAATATTCAAGCCATTATTTTTACTACATAGAAGAGCAATATTTAAGCTCCCAAGTCATCAAAACTGCCCAAGTTTTCAGACTTAGAGCACTGCCAAGGCTATAAAATGTCTATAGATTAAGCATTAAATAAAAATAAAGGTTAAATTAATTATTTTATTTAGTATATAGAATAATTCACATTTAGACTTCAAATTTTATTTGCATTTGTGTACATATATGTATGTATATGTGTATAAATAGATGTATGTATGTATATGTGTGTGTGTATGCATATATGTATATATTTGACTCTTGATTTTAAGAGATACATCTTTTTTTCACCACACAGATGTTCTTAAAAGTTATATTGGCTACAATTATTTCCTTATCTCAAAGTTATAAGAGGCATGCAAGATTTTCCATCATGAGCACAATCTGCTAAAGGAACTTCCAGCTTTATATTTCAAATCTTTCCTATTTCCAGAGCAATTAGTGCAGCTTTGTGATAATCAGCAATGTACCAGGTGAAAAAAGCTGTCACTTTGCTGAAATGTTCTAGTGACATAATAAAAGGCAAGGCAGCCACTTCATCCTAGAATGTCTCTGCAATTCCAGCCACTCAAACTGTCAATTAAAACATTGTTTTACTGCACAACTGACACAAAATTCCTAGCAAAAAAAGCTGTCTGACTTGAGATTCATTGTGTAAAAAATTCAATGAGTGACACCTTCACAAAGGAAGCCTTCTGGTATCTCTATATTAGCATTTTAAATATCAAATTGCATAGTGCTTCTACCAAGATGCTCAAAAATCTTTGGTCACAACACTAATGCAACAGCTGTTGGCTATTTAGTTTAGACACAGTTCGTGTGCTTGATAAATGTAAGTGCATAAATATTGCTTGAAAGCCCACATTCAATATCTTGTTCCCTCACAAGACACAGCAAACCCAGGAATTTATTACACTGGTCCAGCACTAAATTTTACTATCCTCTCTTGTGTTCTCTTCAGAAAAGTAATGCCTGAGTAAGCCAAGCAAGGTATCTGCCCTCAGTTTAATGCTTGGGTTGAATGTAAAACAAGCTGCTAGCAGTTTTGGTTGGTTAAAAATCCTCTCCAGCCACCAGGTTGTGAAACCCAATAGCTTTGTCTGGACAGATCAGTCCCCCCACAGCGATTTCAGAAAAGCATACACCAAAAATAAGGGTCAGTCAACTATAACATGCCTGTACCTGTATTCTCCTGCACAAATGCACAGCAAGTTACAGCTTAGCATCCTTCTGTAAATTTGAATATGAAACAAGAAGAATATTTTATAGAAGCCATGAAATAAAGCTTCCATTTTAAAATATCAGACCATTAAAATTACTGTTTTCTTTTGCATAATTCTGAAAAACATTAACCTAAGAATTTGTGCAACTTTCTGTTTTAGTGTTTTATAGTGTATAAAAGATAACTCAATCCAAAATTCAGGTAATAATGTAGGAGTATCTCTTTTGGGAGATTTTTTTTTTTTTTTGCCCGTTACTGTAATTTCATGTATTTTTTTTTCTAGGTAGGTCTAAATCTACAGCATAGGAACAAACTGTAAAATTCTATAGTATAGAATAAGGGCCTTATATAGCTCCTTAACAGTAAACTACTAATTTATAGACCATATACTGCCAATTTGACCAAATCTCATGTCTCCTCCTGTAATACAAAAGAATCAAGCTTTTACATATATATATATATATATATATGTATGTATGTATGTATGTATGTACATATGTATATATATGGAAATATATTTTATTTTCTATATATATATAAAGAGAGAGAGAATTTGTAGATCAAATCTACTGCATGTCAATATAAAGAAGGAAATTTGGCACTGCTGCTCTTGTGAAAGCTCTCCAGGGAAAGCTCATTTAGCAGAGAAAATTATTTCACCAAAAAATACATTTGGTCTACAAAATGAGGAGAAGCATGAATTTATCGCTTTATTCCAGTTCTTGCTCTGGTTTTACTCCCAAATGGTTTTACTCCAAAAGATGAAAGTGTGAAAATGCCAAAAGGGTGAGACATTCATTGTCAAAACGTGTATGAATTCTTTCCCTCCTACCAAAAAAAAAAGAAAAAAAAAAGACTGATATTTCAAGGACTCAATAAAATAATCATGCAAATAATCATGCAAGATGCATTTTAAATGTGCATAATGATAGAAATTATAGAGCTAAGTTGAATACATATGAAAAACTAAGAAATCTTCTGAGACGCAAAACTGGGAACAAATCCATGCAATCCAACCTCAGTCTCCAGAAGGAGAAAAGGATTTCCTGAAATATAGCCCAGTGGTTATATTTTCTGATGCAAAGCCCAAATGAATTTAAAAGGCGCCTCTACAGTGTGTGAACATCTGGACCTTGTTAATTGAAAACAGTGTTACCATCTTCCTCTCTGTCTCCAACATCTTCACTAGAGAGAAATCAATTTTCTTGACATAAGCACATTGATGTAATTGATAAAAGACTGAGCTGGCATATGCTACCATATGTGTGGCTTGGATCTGTTGCAATTTCATCTATAATAAAACAATAAAAACTACCTTCTGCCAGGACCATAGCAGGCTGGCAATTTCTAGGACAATGAGTAGAGTTCCTTTGCTGAGTCTCTATGTGTTTGAAAGCTAAGAGTCTGCATAGTAATGTAAAATAATTATGCTAAACCATACCAGCAGGCAGATCTTACCACATCCAGCAACATGTGAAGGGAGGATCTTTATTTCTGAGGCATTAAGATCAATGTGTTGAGACAGAAATGATTCTACATCTTTTCAGACCTAGATTTCTAAAGATAACTTAGGGTGAAGATTTGAAGTTCATTCATCTTTGGCAATAAAACCTTTCTATTAATGCTGGCAGATTTGAATTGCCATAGAGCAAGTGCATGCCACATTCTTATGAATATTGGAGGCTGTCTTCTGTGCAGCAACTCACTTCTGACTATCTCTGCTCAGAGGCAGAGCTTTCCTCAGGCATTTTTTGCAGAAATTAGTTCTCTGTCCACTGTCTTGACAGCTACTCGTTACGACATGACCAGCCTCCATGTTCAATCTATGGCTGCTATACCCTCACCACTCTCTATACTCAATGAATCATTCAGCATTGCAGTGATGAACATTAATCTAAGTATAAAAACAAAGAGATAAATTTTAACTGGAAAATGTAAGGAAGAAATGCCATGTAGATCATTATCAATATGTATTCTGTGTCTGAATTTGGTATAAACTATAAAAGATACTTGTCATGGAGAAAGCACTGAAAAAAATTAAAACTGTCTCAAATTAATTTAAAATGTCAATGAGTGCCCTTAGGTTGCCATTTAACTGTGAAAACTGAATACATTTTCCCATCACCTTCTCTCTGCCTTGCCTCCCAATGATTTTCATGCTAACTTCTCAATGTCCCATATGTCCTAGTTTAAATCCAGCTCCCCAGGAGCACCTACATTCAAGACAGCTGAGCACCAGGCACAGGCAGACCTCAGCTCTTGGCAGCTGGGATTTCAAGAATAATAAATAATAGTAATAATACATCATTTTTCTTTATTTCTGTGGTCCTTTGGTCTTATCCTTTCCAAATTAGGATCAAATGGAAACACTCATCATCTCCTCTTTCTTTCATCAAGGTATCTCCTTGGTATCCACTGTCTTCACTCTGTAGAGAGTACTACAGAATTTGCCTGTTCAGTAATTAATACAATATAGTCCCTCACTGCTTCAAATTACTTAATTATACAGCACACTACAAGGTGTGTGTGTGGGGGGGGGGTTGACATGTCTTGAGACAAAAGTACTATTTGTAGTTTGCTTGTATATATTTTGAGTTAAAAAATGCCTTCAATTCTGATAGTTTCTGTCAGCTGAGAATGATTAGCTTTTTCAGAGAATGATTAGATATTTCAGGGCATTTCTGTAACTTCTCAAGAACAACAATAAATAACTCTCGCCCGCTGGTTAACAAGATGTCAACAAGAGAGTCAGTAAAGAATGAGTCAAAATCTACTAATCATATTTGTGTTTTGTGATAGTCCTGACAACACACTAGCTGTCAAAAATGTAATATACTTTGCATCTACCATATTTCCATGTATAGATACTGAAGCATTAAGCATCATTGCTAAACACAAAGGTCAATGCTAAACACAAGGGCAAACATGTAAAAGGCAAGGAATTTCGCTTGACCAACAGATGAAGCTGAACAGCAACATTCCTTTTAACTTCCAAAGAGTAAAGTGCATAGTCATGAAAAACATACTGTACTGTGACCCAATAATTTAATATATTGTACTGTCAATATCCTCATGCACTAGTTTAAAAAAGAAGGAGAAGAAGGAGAAGGAGAAGGAGAAGGAGAAGGAGAAGGAGAAGGAGAAGGAGAAGGAGAAGGAGAAGGAG
>JAUBOD010000601.1:3276058-3319548 GCA_032353885.1 Nothura maculosa | reverse complement strand
GGGAAGGGAAGGGAAGGGAAGGGAAGGGAAGGGAAGGGAAGGGAAGGGAAGGGAAGGCAAGGGAAGGCAAGGCAAGGCAAGGCAAGGCAAGGCAAGGCAAGGCAAGGCAAGGCAAGGCAAGGCAAGGGAAGAGATATGTTACAGCTGTGGCAAACTCACAGAAGATTTAATGGGCACAGTGTATAGGACAGTGCTATTTCATAGTTGTCACTCGAAAGGACGATAGATATTTTGGATTTTGGATAACCTCTTTTGCCTGAAGGAACTCTTTGGAGGCTGTTGTTACTGATGGCCAGGTCAGGCATCTTCCCAAATGCAAATGCTCAGGCTCTGGATAGCCCATAATGCAACCTAAAGAAATAAAAACCAACCTTCCTTCCTTCTTTTCCTTCCTTCTCTTCCTTCCTTCCTTCCTCCCTCCCTCCCTCCATGTAACTTGTTTGATTTCTATTAATCTGATCTGCAGTAATAAGGACAGCTCAGATAAGAAGTAACAGCTCAGCTCAGAATCTGCATTTTCATAAGTTACAGCAATTCGACCTGCCTCTTTCCTCCCATCTCTCACTTCAGCAATTGACCCACAGAGAGCATATTTCTATTTAGTATTTTATACAGCGTTTCTCTTTGTCACCTTTATCTTATATGCCCTGATCTCTACAACATGTGGTCTATGTAGTCTTTCTACGAAGCACATTATATTTTCTGATTTTTCATCAGCCCGTTCCATATTAGCAGGAAAACCATCAATCCCCTGCTTTCTAAACCTTGGGGACATCTGAAGGGAATCAGCAACAATAACAAACTCTGTGTTCCCACATTCCCTGAACTGGCATCAGCAGTATAAAATTTCTGTGCATGTTTGTTTGGTATCATCTGCTTTTTTTTTTCTTCCCAATTCACTTTGGCCTTTGTATCAGAGAGATAGACTGTTGTAGAATTTAACTAGTAAAAATACATAGAAAGCAATATATTTATTGTGGCTGCTTCTAGAGACAAGAAGTAAGTCTTCTGAAGAAAACATTTATTTTATTCAATAAGGCCTACTTATCTCAAATATCTGCTAAAACTAACATATTTTGTCACATATTCATGTATCGATGTTATGGTAAAAAAAATTCAATTTTTCCTTAACTTCTTTTCCGGCATTAAGCTGAAAAAGTAACTGAAAATTTATCCAGATGCATCTCTTCTTTTTTTTTAATTCTTTAACACAAGCTATATTTATTCAACTGTGGACAGGAAATACTTCCCAGAATGCCTAGACTTTAGCAAACAGTTTTTAGCAAAGAGTTCTCTGAGTCATATCAGCAACTTCAGCTTGTTATTTCAGACTAACAAGCTCAGGTATCTTCACAAAAATCAAGAAACCATTCTCACTAAAATTGTCTTTTTCTTTTCCCTTAGCCACACATTCTAAATTCTGCAAATGAACAAATATACAGCAGTGAAAATAAGGATGCAGCCCTGCACCCTCAGATTATAATATGGCTTCCCAGGCCCACACTGTAGGCCCAAACTGTGGAGATCCGTTATACAGAAAACAGTCTCAAGCAGCAAGGGTAGTGATGAAGAAAAAAAAAAATACGCATATATGCACACAGGCACATACACGTATATATATATTCACAAAGTATGTAACAGAATACAAACATACATACTTCAAGAGAAAGCAATATATTTCAGCAAATGCTAGCTTTTTCAAGTACATATGTATAATGCCAGAGAACACATGGAATTGTTTACCAGATTTCCAACATGCTTTCTATATAAAGATATCAGGAAGAGGAACACATTTCAATACTTGGAACACATTTTAATACTTCCTATTTGTTGCTTATTTCAATTAATTTCATCAGACACTTTCACTTATTCAGAGTATTAAGCAGATGATATACAGCACATTCAAAACCTGCTTGGATGCAATCGTGTGTTACATGCTCTAGGTGACCTTATGTGTGCAAGGAGGTTGAACTAGGTGATCTTTAAAGGTCCCTTCCGACATTAAGGATTCTATAATTTTATGATTCTATGATCTGTATCTACTACTTTGCAAACATCTGATCTATTAGTAGTTAAGATAAATGTAGGCAATTTTTGTTTCAGGGAATACAGGTCAAATTATGGCAGCCCTGTTTTGTGAACTAAAGTAGGGCATCAATGTTTTTAAGCATAGCTTGATAAGTCTCAACAAAACTAACAAACAAAATGTCTCCAGCTTCCTACCTAGTTACTCTTCCTAAGAAGAGTTTGGCTCCAGAGGAATTTTGGTAGTTATTACTGAAAGATTATTACCATCCAGCATTGACATACACCATGACTACATCAACTACTATATTCTATACCCTGGAATATCTCTGAGTTGATTTTAACAATTTCTTGTCCTGTACATTTCAGAACTAATAGCAAATTGACTGCATTGATTTAACATTATAAAGAGGGTTTGACATAAGATAATACACATCTTGCTAATAAGGCACTGCAATGTATTACCTATGAAAAAGGAAAGAATTACTTTCACAGAAATAAGTATTAATCTTAGTGTTGGTTTTTCAAAATTTAACACCAGTAGATAATATTATTAGACAAAAATTAGCAATATGTAGAAGATAACAGTTAAAAGACAGATTATCAGTTCCATTTATGCAAAAAAAACCCATTATTGTGAGAACCACTGTTACAGACTTTTACATCAGACTTTTAATTGTATAGACATATTGTTCATGCTGAATGAAGAGTATTTGTTGTTTGCTCCTTTTCTTTTTTTTGTTAGGCAAATTTTTCTAAGCCAGTAAATAAATTAATAAATCCTGGGAGCATACTGACTCAAAATGTGTTCATGACTTTTAAGCCATCTAGATTGTTTTAAATTCTTCATAAATATTCTTCAGGGAAAAAAATCTAATAAAAATACATTAGCAAATTGAAAATAAAGTAATGCAACATAATTAGGTAAAAATGATCTGTTTATCATCAATAAATTCCTTAATATTGAAGAGTATATATTTTCTGCCTTACTTAGGCCTGTTCTGGAAATGATGGCAAAAGTTTTCATCCTGCTTACTCACTGCAGGAATTATTCAAATACATTTACAGTAGAACTTATGTCATTTTGAATCATGTCACCATAGTAACATGCTTATCTTTATAACAAACAAAGTTTTCATGCTATTTACATTTAACAAAAACTCAGCTCTAGAAATATAATCTTCTTACATGAAGACTTAGCACAGAAATAACAAAAGCCATATTTGCTATTCAAATTAAATGGCTACCTTATCATATGACAATTATGTCATGGGCGATAATTTTTTTTCTTTTTTCTTATTTTTTAAACATGAAACCCAAGACTATTTGCATTACATATGCCTTCACCTACAACAAGTTTTAGTCACTTTTCTATGCAGAATACAACAGTGAAAATATGATTTTTGTAGCATCAGTAGCATGAAAGATTCATACACTTGGTCTGTTAGGCCAGCATTTTCCTCTGCTTAAAGACTACTGTGAAGGAAAATAGCTGTTCTTTTCATCTTTTGCAGTAACAAATTCTGTAAAGACATCTTGATCATTCCTATGTTCTCCATGGAATAAAATCATTCTTATCAGTGACAACTAAAGTCACTCCTGCAGGATTTCTTTGCCCTCTACTGTGTTTCATAGAAGACCTTAGCCTTGTATTTTCTCTAGGCTTTCCTGACAGTGCAGTGTTATGCACATATTTGTGCTTTGCAATGCCATCATTCCACTAGGCATTACCATAAGTCTTAATCACTTATAAGCAGTTGCCCCGGTAACATTACTACTTTGTTATTAAGGTTTTTCAAATTTATTAAGAGACAAAAGTCTAGGGAACTTCAAAGGAAAATAGATGTTGAACTCTGAAGAATATAATTTTGATGGTTTTGCCGAAGCGTTGGAAAGAGTTTGACAAAAAGCATGGGCCTATTGCCCACTCCAAGACTTGAGAATTATTACCTACTCAGTCTTGAGTCACTACTTTTCCTCAGAAACTGGTAGCTTCAAGGTAGTTTTAAAATCAATTTGAGATGCTTCTTTTTCCTAAGATGAGGAGCATGGTCTTTCTGAGAGTAGTGGAAAGAATGGTTAAGAGCATCTACAGAAATCTTTCTCTTTTGCACTGGAAGGTATCTCTTGTAATGCCTGCCAGATTAAAAAGTTCTAAAACTTTTTCCAAAAGTTTCTTCTTTCTATCTCTATGTATGAAACACAAAGGACAACACACAATTGTTGAACAAATTTACTCTTATCTATAGAAAATATTTTATGTGATTTATATGTTTTGTTTTCATTTTAGTATATGTATTTGCTAAGTGTGAATGACTTTCAGAGGATAAGAGGATTATTCATACAAAAAGCTAGGATTTAAGATACTCAAGAAGTTAGAGGGCTCATTTTTCAGATTTTAGTCAAATGTATCCTCTTATCTGTAACTCAGTTTTAAATTAAGCTGATATACTAGACTAGGGAATAGAATTAATTTTATTAGGATGTTTGGAGTTTTTAAATAAATAGGAAATATAAAATGAAAATTAGTATACAATTTTTAGACAGGAAAAATATACATGTAGCAAGCATTAATACAAGTTTAAGAGTTTATATTTGTTTATTTGTTATTCTCTAAGATTTTAATCTTTTTAAAAATCAAATTCTATTCTCAGAATACAAAAAAGTTGTACTTAGAAATTAAGAGAAAAAAATATGACTTAATCGATTTTCATAATGGTGCAAGCCATCAAAAGTGAACCTGAAGGACTGTAGAAGGCACTTTTTTCACCGTTCATATCATCAACTTTGGGGATACAGACTGTGCAAAATAAAAGATACACATTTTGAAAGTATGTCTAGGCTGTTTCCAATTTCATTTGATTTTTAGATAAATATGCTTCCAAATTGTGGAAAACACAATGAATTAAACTAGCATATAATTTTGAGGATATGAGCACCAAAAGAAATGAAGATACCCTACAATGACCAGAGAAACTATTCTTTTTTTAAAGAAACTAAATACCCAGAAAATGTCGATTTAATTCCATTTCCATTTCCAGAAAGACAACATTTGAAAATTCTTTTTTTAAGCTTTAATTAGAATTTATTGGTAAAAATTCCATATAGTTATCTTTATATAAGACTTGGAGATGCTGAATAGGTACTTTAAATCTTTTTTTAAAGATATTTTAAATCTTTAAAATATGCATATTTTACCAATAAAAGTGTCTTGAAATATATGTGACATTTCTTTACCCTCCTTGTAAAAGAAAACACAAATAGAAAATGAGACAGTTATGAATCAAAGCAAGAGCCTTTTCGCTTTGAATTACTTGCAGTCTGTAGAATTTTCTGGCATTAGTACTCTAATTTATTTTTTTTGTGGCAATGGCCATGAAAAAGCAACATATAGATAATAACCTAGGGTAACTCCATAGTAAAGATAATTTATATACCCACTTGAGAAGTAGACGTTAGCCAAAACACTGAAGGCTTAATTAACTACTGCTGAATGTGAGTTATTGCCTATATTTGCTTTTGTGCAATATATACCTAGCGTTTTGGCTTGAGCAAATGTGCCACAGATGGCTTTTTACTGTAGGATTTGGTGTCAGTATCTCCCAAACATATTAAATCATGATACATTAATTTATATTCTTTTTAATACAGAATGCACAACTTGTATCAATTCAGTCTTTTAGAAGCGTATTTCTGGTCACTGAAATCTTGATAAATAATATTCTGAGAAATAGTCCAGCACATATTAATGCAAGATACGAAACGATTGTTATTAATGCAAATATGCTTTGTTGACAGTTATTTTATTAAGTTTAATTCACTGAGGCCGATCTATCACATATATTTTAGCAAAAGGTCTATAAAAACCAACTAAGGGCTCAGTATAGAGTCTCCTTATCCATTACACGGTTCATTTCTCCCTGCCCATTAAGAACACTTTATATTGTTAAAACAGCAATTACTATGATGTTACCACATATAAGACACTAAACTAGAACTCCTTCTGAAGATAAAATATATTAAGCATTAATATGAACTTGAGTATGTGTTCAAGTAGGCTACATGTGAAGTTTTCTATTCTTTTACATACTTTTGAAGTTTAAACCTCATTAATTTCTATCTAGCTAACAGCTATCTATCTAGCATGCTTGACAGATCTAATATCATGCCCAACATGTCTAATATCATGGGTAGTAAAAAACTATGTCTCAGATTGCGATTAGCCTTGATTACAGACACTCTAAAGCAATCTAAGGCAATCTTAATACTTAGACTAGATCACTGTGTTCATCGCTCAGCTAAGATCATTCTATTATATATCATAACAGAAGAAAAGAGAAAAAGAGGGAAGAGAAAAAAGAGAAGAGGAATCTTTCTGGCCCACAGAAAAGTAATGGTGGCTTTCCTTGAGTCAGTGGCAAAATCTGAATGAAATCTAATATTTCAAAGATATTAAGCATAAGGACAAAATACTACTACCTGAGCAGCAAGCCTCTATCAATAGCTAAAAAATGGCTTTATAGATGGCCATATTCTCACTCATTTTAATATTTCACAGCAAATAACAGAGATTATGAATTAGAAAAAAGTATTTTCCCAGCAGCCAGCTTTATAAACTCCACTTACTAAACTTCATCCACCCTACCTTTGGCACCTCTGTCACACATACAAGGGCCTCACAAGCAATCCCCTCATTCTTCAGAACTCAAGTATAATTGATTGGGGCCCATTAGCAAAACTAAATTGCTGCTATTCAAGAAGCACTGGCATCCAACTTATCACAATGCTGTTTCTGTATTCTTTTTGGTAGAATAAATGCAGTAAAAACTTCCTTCTGTGACCCAAGCCAGTAGATACATAGCTAAGCACATGAAAGGACCATTAGTTGAAGAAAAAAATTCCATCAGTCTCTCTCTCCCTGTCTTTTATAATCTCTTTTCACAGTTGTACTGCATGTCTACCATGAAGGACAATGAAGTAAAAATTTAAAATTGGGACAAGCAGACTTGAGAAAAACAGACATAAAAAAACCAAACTCATACAGCCTGAGATGTTTTATTTTGCATCCAAAGCAAAACCTTTTTTGTTTATATTACTCTTTCATCTATTTTCATCATTATTACTGTGTCCTAAGATAAATGTGCATCGCTAAAAGCATAATGATTTACAGTATGGAAATCTTTTGGATAAACAATACAATATAATATTTGTCATATTTGACAAACTTGATAGCCTTCTATGATGAGGCAACTGGCTGTATAGAAGATGGCAGTGCCATAGATGTTGTCCACCTTGACTTCAGCAAGGTTTTCAACACTGTCTTCCATAACATCCTCATAGGAAAGCTTCAGAAGTGTGGACTAGCTGGGAGGACAGTGAAGTTGATTGAGAACTAGCTAGATAGCAGAGCTCTGAGTGAGGATAAATAGAGACAACTCAAGTTGGAGGCCTGTCACCAGTGGTGTCCCCCAGGGATCAGTATTGGGCCCAAGGCTGTTTGACTTGTTTACCAATGACCTGGATGAGAGCACAGAGGGCACCTTGAGCAAATCTGCAGATGATACCAGACTGGGTGGAGTGGCCGACACTCTGGAGGGCTGTACTGGCTTTCAGAGGGACCTGCACAGGCTGGAGAATTGAGCAGAGAGAAAACTTATGAGGTTCAATAAGGACAAATGCAGGGTCCTGCACCTGAGGAGGAATAATCCCAGGCATCCGTACAGATTAGGAGTTCACCTGCTGGAGAGCAGCTCCATGGAGAGGGACCTGGGATTCCTGGTTGATACCCAGTTAACCATGAGGCAGCAGTGCCCTTGTGGGCAAGAAGGCCAATGGGATCCTGGCTGCATCAGGAGGAATGTTGGCAGCAGATGGAAGGAATGGATCCTGTCCCTCTACTCAGCACTGGTGAGGCTGCACCTGGAGTATTGAGGACAGTTCTGGGCTCCCCAGGGAGCACAGAAGAGGGATGTGGAGCTTCTCGAGAGAGTTCAGTGGATAGCAACAAGGATGATTAAGGGAGTGGAGCATCTATTGTATGAGGAAAGACATACAATAGCTGAGCCTGTTTAGCCTGAAGAAAACAAGGTTCAGAGGAGATCTGATCAGCATGTATAAATACCTGAAAACTGAATGTAGGGAGGACGGGGCCAAACTCTTCTTGGTGGTGGCCAGTGACAGAACAAGACTCAATGGGTATAAATTGAAACATAGGAAGTTCCTTCTTCGTATGAGGAAGAACTTCACTGTGAGGGTGACAGAGCCCTGCAACAGGCTGCCCAGAGAAGCTGTGGGTGGCTGGATGCCAGCCTGTGCTCTATGTGTCCCTGCTGGAGCAGGGAAGTTGGACTAGATGATCTCTACATGTTCCTTCCAACCTTAACCATTTTGTGATACCGTAATTCTGTGTTGATTCTGTTTCTGAATAGCAGTTTCATGCTACAGAAATACAACAGTGAATGATGAAAAGCTGCCTTCTGAAAAGGATTCATACATAAAGAACTGACCAGTAAAGCCAGAAAAGGTCAGCTATGATGAAAAAGCATATGAGTACATATCAGTAAAATGATCGACATGAAATCAATGCCAGGTGCTGCAAATGGATTAAAACCCCAGCTCTCTACGCAATCTGTCAGCAATCAGACAGCCAATGTTGATAGCTGTGGCAGGGACATGAGAGCATCTCATAAATGTGCCACTTCCATATTCCAGTATCAAATCTTACACATAAGGCAAATGTTAAAAGAAGTTTTTCCTACTGTGAAGGTCCTATTTAACATTTCCTTTCCTTAAGTATTATAATCTGACATTTGAATATAATCCTGTTGTGAAGATTTCCAGCCTTCAAATTAGTCATATTATAATAAAAACTTTTCCAATTATAGGGGAAGAGTAATGAGAAAACCACTTGTGTTCAGCTAGAATCAAATAACCTGTTTTTAATAACTCCATAGTTATTAAAACTCTATCATTAGAGACAACTTTAGGCAATGAGTACTCGTTTATACACAATGCTAGTCAGCTTGCTTTCCACGAAACAGAACACAGTGGTCAGCACTAGAGAATACTTTAAAGAATATTACCTACATCTTATTCACTACTGTCTTAATTGCATTCTGCAAAGAATATAATCCAACAGAGATATAGTAAATTTGCACATAGAGTCTGGAAAAAAATAGGAATTAGTACCACTCAACTACTTCTGTCTCCAAAGACTTTACAGATGGCATCAACTATCACTTCAGGCCACAGTCCGAGTATAAATTTGCGAGTGGAATGACACGCATATACAGCCTAAACTGACATATCTCATAATTTTCATTTATGCAGGATGAAGTCTAGCAAGAAAGAAAAAGGGCACAACCAAGTGATTTGATAGTCCCAATTAGCAGACTAGTAAGACTTACTAGAGTTGATTTTCACTGTTTTGCATTGTGGGTAGAACTGACTCTATGATATAGGATCTGCTAACAAGTACTTCTGGCTCCCAACTAGGACAACCAAGTACAGCTTGAGCCCAGAAGAGGCTCCAACTGATATTCAGAGCATGGGAGATTCACAGAAATAAATCAATGCAGAGAGTGGGAAAAGGCCAGTCTACCATCTACCAGTGGCAGGACAGCATGAGGAGGAAAACGTCTGCTATTACACAGCCTTTTCATCAATGTTTCTTTTTTTTTATTAATCTGCGTACAAAACTATTATGTGAGCATCTGGAGCTGGTGCAACGTCTGTCACAAAGGAATGCTGCTGTCATTGGTGGTCCTCAAAACATGCTGAAGAAGATTGAGGCTCCGAGGAGAAGTATCTATCCCACCAAACATGTTCGTCATGGATTGGTTCCCAGTTCCTCTGCATTTGGAAACAGCTGGTAACTTCAAATAGCTAAAACTCAGCACTGCCCTCAGTGCCAGCATTACAAGGCCCCCAGGAGAACTTAGAACAAATAAATGGCATTTAGGGCCCTTGCCTTAGTGCAAAGGGCTCAGATGTTACACAGACATCTTCCCTAAGCAGCAGTGTTTTATTAAGCTGAACTTTAAGTACATTCAGACCAACTCCCTTGGCACCTATGCTCCTTTATCTAATTCAGAGAAGAGGAGAATTTAGAGAAGAAAGCAAACAAAACTTACCTCAAATGAAATGGGATCAGAAGCTTGGAAAAAGTCTGGTAACAGGACTATGGAAACAAAAATAAAAGAATCTCTTCTCTTTAATCTATTCCCAGTAAAACCAATGGAGAAATATGACAAGCACACAAAAAACTCTCTATAATTACTTATTGTGAGGCTATTACCACTATTATAAAATAGCTATTCTTTTATATCCGAAATGAATACTGTTGGGTCACGCAGTCTGATGGATTAATCTAGAAGTTTAGAAGAAATCCAGGCATCTTTATAAGCCCAAGGTTAATCATTTTTTTATGTACCTAGACATTCATGGCATCCACATAGATATAGGAACATGCATACCAAATAAATTGGCTCTTCCTAGTTAGATCTATGATATGAAAGAAAAGCAAAAGTTCAAATGCCCACAGTCCAGTGCATATAAAGCACAAGAATGATATTATCCTGCCTTTGTGTAAAAAAGAATATTTTTGTTACAAATAAAATAATTTCCTTATCTTTGAAGGCAATCAAAATGATCACTTTTGGAACTCATTTTCTACACAGGAAAGCAAGCAATTTGAATTCATTTTCTTAGTATCTTATTTTCTTTTTACCAACAATTCCTTTTTTCTTTATGGAAAAATGGATGGATTTAACTTATAAGAAGCAGCATATTTTCACATGCCTATATTCTTGACATTTCCTATTCTAGAAAATAAATCCAGTTTTGTGGTTTTGGCACTAATTTAATTCTACTTCTCCAAAACAAAAATGTAATAATAAAAAATAATTATAATACTCTTGAACTTGTTCCTAGGAATGTCCAGATTACCTTATCTGTCATTTTTTCTTCCACTTGTTAGAATTCCTGTGAAATTCAAAATTGATGTCAGCTCCATAAGAAACCACAGATGAATGGCAATGTATTTTTGAAATGCTAATCTGGTATTTATTCAGACATTTTCTGATAGTCTGTCATTTTAATAAACCTTAAAGAAATACCTATTTCTTACTACTTCAATTTCTTCATTTTTTCCATAATGTATAACACCAAGTAAGTAATAACTTATAAAACTTTTGTCTTCAAGCTTGTTTCTTTGTTTAAATAAACACAATAGAATGTATCAGTAATACATTTTCATGAGGAAGCACATATGGACCATATCAAGCAAAGTAGAATTTATACAGAATTAAACAATAATTAAAGATGGTTGTTAAGCAACTGTCACATCAACATATAAACAGATATCTGTTGCCTTCAAATTCTTATGCTAATTCTTAGAGCAACAAAGCAAACCATACCCTGATAATATTTTTTTTTTACTTCTCTTGGGGAGTAAAAAGAAAAAAAAATCCAGCACTAATAGAATTTAGTTATAAAATTTCCTCCTGCTGCCAATTTAGGATCTGTCTGTACAGACTCTGGTTGAATATTTTGACATTATGAACAATTCAGTGATAAAATTACTGGGTTTTAATAATGAATTTGATTTAAAATAACCAGTGAGGACACCATGATTGTCAATAAAAATTATTAATATTTCACCAGCTACTAGCTATACTTCCCCAAGGAATGGGTTACTCTGCCATCCATTCATATGAGTTAGCAGCATAGCAATGTTTTCATGTCTACTATATGATTAACCTCAGAGACTAGCAAGATATTTTCCTCTCCTATTGAAAACTTTTCTGACACTGCACATAAATTTAGACTACTTAAACAATATTGTCAGCATCATACAATATTTATGTTCACTTAAAGAGAATTTTCTTTCCTGTCTATACTTATGGCTACTATTGGAAATGACTTTTGTATTGCCAGAATCTCCATGTTTTCAAGCAGTGGACAAGACAGAATAGTGTGACTTTGACTGTTTGCTATCAATATTCAGTGTGAACAGACCATGTCAAAAACCCAAGAGTTAAGCATTTTCCAAAGACATAACTGAGACATCATTAATGTTTTAAAACACTTTCTTAACTTCTGCAAACCAGTAACTAACAATAAATGAAAAGAACAAGCTTAGTTGGTGTATCCGAGAGTAAAAAGCAAATGAAGAACTGTGATCATTAGAGGAAAGATGTCATTATGTAAATTGTAGAAACACAGTTTTCTACTAGGAGAATGAAACTAAGTGCATACAAATTAGGTTATATCAGGATTAAACAACAATCAACAGTGCAAGAGATGCTACTTTGGGTGCAATTACAATACCTATATAACAGCTTTTACAAAACTTCTAAGAGTTAATGTGTTTAAGACAAGAGACTGAAAAGATTCAACAAGTAGCATAGTATTTTAAATAAAAATCATTCCATTTGTCATAGAAGAATGGAATTACGAAGAGCAAATACAGAAAGTCAAACTTCTCTTTTTCTGTAAGTCATTCACTGAATAGCAGCCTGCAAATTAAAAGCAGGTTTACATAAACTAAAAGTCAGTGCTTAGAAATCAACATCACATCTATGAATGTGTTTTAAAGGTTAGAGAGCATTGCATTTCATAAGGCTTCAAAACACACAAAACAAAGAGGGCTGAATTCCACGTGAGTTACACAGACATTTGCAGGTATCTCATTACCTATTAGATTTAAGACATCATCAGAGATAAGATCTCCAAGGAGCAGGAAAGCAAAGAGCATTAAGAGAGCAGTAAAAAGACATTACTTTCCTTTTCCACTCTTCCCTCTCTACCTTACAACTCCGAGACATAAGACATAGGCATGTAACAGGTACATCCTGATTAGTTAATCACTTCTAAATTCATTCTTAAGAGTAAATAAAATATCTAGGGAAAATATTAACTTGACTTGAACTTCCAAAAAAAAAAAGTCATACTTCACACTAATTAGATATCCATATGGTCACTTAAAAACAAATAATTGTAAAATAAACTCCTACATTTTTCAGTAGCAGTGCATACGGATTTTGTTTGTTTTTATTTTATAAATTAGATAAGAAAAAATGGCAAATGGCACTTCTACATCCACTAACACAGCTTTTTGACTCAAAAAACTATTTGTGGAAGATTAGAATGAAAAAGAAAATGTTTTACTACATCACAAGATTCAGCAAAGAGAGACAAAATCCCGTTGTACCTTCCCATTTTCATACCAGCAACAGCTGATCACCAATCTATTGAAGCAAAAATCAAGAACCACTAGAGCTAGGAAATTTACCCAAAAGCGATTCCATTGAGGGCATGACTTAAAAAATAGACAAAGCTTAAATGTACAGCTATACATAGGCAGACCTGTACTGCAAAAAAAAGCAATGTCTGTATGTTGATGGATTTTCCAGTGTCAGAAGGACAGCACTAGATTATCTCTAGAAGATCCTCTCAACATCAATTGTTATGTCATTAAAAGACTTCCAATTTTTGCCTGCTAAAGCAAGTTTCAGCCTGGAAGCATCAAGCAAACCAGCCCATTGCTAAAGGTAAAGAAACACAACTGAAAAGCTCAACCAGCAGCAATTTTGTTATATTTGCTGCAGAGATAAAACTAAACAGGAATAATCATCAAAAGGATATTTGAAATGTGAAACTAAGGAAAGCCTCACAACAAAGGACAGGCAAAGTGTCTATCCACCATGTCAAAGGGAGCACAGTCTCAGCTCAGTCTGAGCTATCTCAAAGCTGCAGAAACAAAGCCTTGAAGATCATAAGGTTTGGGGGTTGCTTTTTTCTGTGTTTTTTACTTGATGAATGATAAGATTCAAGTCTCCAGAGAAACTACTTTACATGTAGTTAACCAGTCAGGATGAACAACAAGTAACTAGAAAACAAATGACAGAATTCTCAGTTGCTGATATGCTAAAATCAAAAAATTTTTTGTTTTTAAATTAAATTTCCACTAAAATAAAGGGAGAGAGAAGAAGAGAACAAATATGTCATGGATATTTGTGGTTAATACTGACAAAAAAATTGAAATACAATGAAATCTCAGGTGTGAATGGAAGTCCTCAGAAGAGTGGGAAAGGCATCACTGTGTAGTCCTTTTGAAGTCAACAGAGGCACACACAAGGGAGAAGCCCATGTATAGTTGTATGATCAGAGCCTGACATACAGTAGCCAAACACTGGCTGCAGTCAGGATTTTCTCACTTAATTTAGGTACACCATTTATTTACTAGAGTCACAGCAGAGGACACTTTCTAAGTGAGACTGCCTCTTGCTTATAGCACAGGCTTTTTATATATATAATTACTTACAGAAATTACACTACAAGAAGTGGTTACATTTAAATTGCCCATTGCCTTACAATGTACCTTCAAAATAAAATCTATTATTGTAATGGGAAAAAACAGAGTACAGTGTAAAGTGACAATTGAAGAAAATGAATGCATTCACTTTCTCACGAAATGTAAAAGCATAGTAAAGCAAAAAGTAGCATAGTATTCAAAAGCCAGACATTAATAGATAACTCTGTTTATTGTGTTTACTGTTGACTATATTACTAAAAGGACATAATCTAGTATAATATCTACATTATAACTTGTGAAATAGAAAAAGACAGTTCACAATACTTGTCATATTCTATTTTCCAGACTTAAACATAACTCAGATGTAAATGACCACAGGACAAGTCTGTGTCCACTGTACTCTTCAGTGATTTTACTGCTATGGAGAATGCATTATCTTCTCTTTACTAATTATGGAAGTTAATGGTCTATCTGACGACCACATATCTAATCCATTTTAAAAAATAAAATTAAATCACTTGATCACTTTATGTACTGAGGTGCACTCAAAAGGAAAAAAAATATGTTCATTAACAAATTTTCATTTCAATAACAACTACTATGTTAAATATCTAACGTTAAAATCTCTTTTTTTTCTTTAAGATTGATTTGATGGACAACTTCCTGCAAGTTTTTCTCCTTTCTTTGGGTGCACTTCGATGAAGTTTGTTCCATGGCTCATCCTCAGCCTGGCTATGGAAGAGCCTACAATTATCACCTCATACAAAGATAATTCCTGCCAAAGAAATGAAAGATTCATTCAAAATACATCATCTACTCTTAGATGTTATAAACTCAGTCAAATTAAATGTCCACTTTTATTCATAAAGCTCTTATTTTTATAGAAAATAACATTTTCTATTCTAATTATTAGCATACTGCAATATGTTATCTTTATTTCTAAACATGCAGAATCTCTTAAAATCAGACATATCAGTAGCATCTAATACAATATATTTTCAAGACTCTATGAAATAGCTTGATTTAAAAATTTTGAGAGCCTCTTAAATTCAGCTTAGACTTCAGCTAAGGAAATACCTAGTTTTTCATAATAATTAAATGCTCAAGAGATTGTTTTGTACAGGTTGTACTTCTTCTCTGACAATATAAAACAAACAAAAAAGATATGGGAACAATGTTATAAAGGTACAAACAAGGATGTCAGAAGAATGACAACAGAAAAAAAAAGGTATCACATTAGAGCTAATGCAAGTATTAAATATGATTAACAAATTATTTTTTTTAAACCGGTTTATATTGTATATGAAGTTTGGGAGCAACTTTCTTCACACAGTATATGTTTCACTGGCATTTATAACCCTCCATGGTCAAGTAATTCCTTAATCACAGGCAAAAGCTTCTGTTTGAACTCCAGAAATCTTTGTTGGCTTCTTCCTTAACAGCTATAAGAGGAAATCTGCAAAGTAGCAGCACAGCAAATGCTTTTGTAAAGACACGATAAAGTCAAGAAGAACCATACATGCAGTCTTTATCTTATAGCATATAGAGGTAAATTTCATTTAGCTTTTGGCATGAAGGAAAGGAAATGAACCTGCCAATTATTTTTTCAGGCTGTACAGGAGAGGGTGAAGCTTTATTGCTGTTCTCAGACATGACAAAGATGATCTAAAATGCCCAAGCTTCCTTCTTGAACCCAGTTATTCTCTGCCATTTTTTTTAAATCCAATTTCAGTAGAGATTGCGGTTTAATCACAGGTGAGAAATTCTAGACAATATCTCAGAAAATGTATATCGCATCCTGATTCCAATTAGGAGGCTGTAGAATAAAACAAATTTCATATAAATTAGATAACATGTTAAGCTAATTTTCGTGATAATCAACCTTTTAACTACATAACAGTTGAATATTTGCACCTTTCTGTAATGTTACAAATAATTTCAGATCTTAATTTTCCTTAGGTTTATTGTAAAGCCATTTTTAGGTGAGTTGCCATAAACTGAATTAGATGTCAACACACAGATGGTAAGCTTTTTTGAAGATTTTTGTCTGTTTGTTTTCTTTTGAGGTTAGTTTTTAAACTCTAACACAGTAAATGAAAATAATTTCCAATAAGTACTATGGTAATGTTTTGAAAATACCACTTAGTAGGCTAGATTTTTAGTTTTTCAAAAATATGATACAGAGTCCTTCAGCATCTTCTACCTAGGAAAATATTCTAGCTGTTCTGAGGCAAAACACTAGAATGTAATATCTTGTAAAACAGTAGAATGTAACAGTAGAACAGTAAGAATTCTTGTAAAACAGGAACCTAAGCTGCGGTGAAATTGAAATTTCATTTCTTCATTTATTTTATCCTCACTAAGCTGTGTATTTTTAGGCTGCATGGATTCCAGACATTGGAGTGTATGTTAAGGTGTGGGCAAAGGAAGAGGAGAGCAAAAACAATATCAGGAAAAAACAATCTTTCTTAATTTGATCAGATGGAAACCTTTTTTAAGGTTTTGTCTTTCTCAGGACTGCTCACATGTAGTTTCCAGTGAGTCATTGCAGGGGGAAAGATATTAAGCCAAAAGTTAATTCCATCATTAGGTTGATCCATATTGGACATCCTGAAAAACAGGATTATGGACATCCCTCCAAGCCTCAGAGGTGGTATTGTAGCAAATGATTCTGCTTAACAGATATTCAAGTATGCTAAAATATTCATATCTTTAATGGGAACAGCAGATGAGCATAGCTAATTTAGCAGTGGTTATCCCACAACATGCACGGTTCCACGTGCTTAATCCTAAATGGTTACCTGTAGCAAACAGAGAATAACAAAATTTAGGTCTGTCAGCGAAGCTAAACAATAATTCTTTTCTATTACTACAGTTTACTTGTTCTCCTCTACAACTTTTCAAGAAATGTCCTTTTGCTAGCCAAGACAACTGCAGAAGTATCACAGGCAGGTTCCTTTCTTTTTTTACCCAAAAGAATCAAATGTGTTTTTAGGGGTGTTGTTTGTTTGTTTGTTTCACCCAAAGTGCACATATCAACTATGATGAGACTATGTCATCTACAGAAAAAATAATCACCTTACTTTTTATATGTGTAATTTCACTCCCCTTAGACATGAATATGCATATTCTTTTTTTTGTATTTTAACTACTACTAAATGTGTTTCCCACAGAACATTCAGTTTCCACTTAAATGCTTTTTTAGGGCACTGCATTTACTCTATGATAACAAGATACATCATTTTTGTATAAATATGCATGTAAATATACACATGTAAACACATCAATACATTCTAGGTTACCATTGCAAAACATAAAGGTGTGGTAACATTTTCCAAAACATAAAGGCTTTTTGTTTGCTTGTTTGTTTTAAATGTAAGCCATCAAATGAGATTTTCCCTATTTTCTCTGTTAGATACATTTTGATCATTTGGGATTTTCAAAACAAACCAAGAAGAAACAAATCCAGCACACATGACCACAGACTGACTATGAAAGAGAAGGAAATTTTAAGTGACTTGAAACTGTCTTGCAAGATTAATTCAGTGAGCAATCATTTTAAACAGCCCCTGCAGAGCAGTAAGATGGAGTCCAAGCAGATAGGTATTGTACATCATGAAAGAGCTCAGTAGCACAACACTGTAGTGCTGTGGTGACATGTAGACCTGGTCCCAAGACGAACAAATTGGCTCAGGACTCAGTAGTATTCCCTGAGGCAGTTTGTATGCTTAGAGATGACACAAGGTCATTTTTTGTCCCAAGTGCATCAGAGACCTTAAGTGTATGCAGAAAGGTAGCAATACCAATCTGCCAGGTTACCCTCTTGCACCAGACACTAAGTCAATGAGCCTCTGGCAAGTACGTCTGCTCTCTGAACAGTCTTGTATTTTTTATAAGTAGAGGTTTTTTTCCCCTATTAGTCATAGATTAGTCATGGGGCAGCTCTCAGCCCTCATCCCTGTCATGCATTCTCAGTCCAACTTCCTCCAAACTGCAGCTCCAGAATGAGAAAAGGAGCATCCACTTCCAGCTTCCTGCCTCATGCGAGCTGGGTCTTCCCACACCCATTTGCTCCTTCCTGGTGACAGCAACGGCATAACAGTAGAAAAAAAAAACCCTCCATTAATCATTTTGCCCTTGCAACTTCCCTTTCTACATCTGTCTCTTGAAAGTTGGTTCCTCCATTCTATGCAGATAGCAGAAAAGCAGCAATTTGATTTATTATTATTGATTTATTATCAGACTTATTTTCATTTCTAATTAACAATGCTTGGAATAGACACAGGAATGAATAATAGAACAAAAATTAAAAATATTTTGCTAATTATGAGCTCCATAGAAAATATAAAATACAGTGAATAACAAATTAAAGCAGCACATTAAGTTGACTATTTTCAATTCTTTGAAAATAATGAAAATTAATGCAAGTCTGAGGTTTTACTTTTTAAGTAATTTCATTAGGGTTCTAAACGACAGGAAAATGGATGTCTTAGCATCACCCTTATTAGAGTCAGAAATATTGATAATAGCAAAAGTATACAAACTCACACTTTTTTCAAGGTCTTGAACAAATTATTCATACTACTCCTCTTACTCTTTAAAAATAAGTGGTGTCTGAAAGGTTATCTTGGTTGTATTTTTTAATTAAGATAAAATATTATTGCAAAAGTGCAGTGTCTGTTGATCCTTTTTAAGCAAACCAGTCTAACAGTTACCTGATCACTTCAGAAAGATTTTCAGTATAGAATTAAATGAAGGGAAAGGGAAGGGGGAAGGGAAAGGAGGGGAAAGGGGGATGGGGGAATGAGAAGAGAAAGGGGAAAGGGGGAAGGGGGAATGAGAAGGGAAAGGGGAATGAGAAGGGGAAGGGGAAGGGGAAGGGGAACGAACGAAAACAACAAAAGGAACGAAAGGAAGGAAGAAGGAGCAGTGCAGAACTGTCATATAGCGGTAGAGAGGCATATGTGCCTCCATATACATATGTACAAAATGGTGCATCAACACGTAGCACTTTAGGGGAAGGGATCTTTCCATGTAACAATGGTGAGCATGGCATTTCTCACAGGGAGAAGGGCACCAACATGAACTGTTTCGACTGCCTGCTTCAAATACTATATACTGCTCCAATTCTACTGTTGCGTAATTTCTGTTGCTCTCCCTCTAATTTCTTCTGCCAGATGTTTGCCCACATCTTCTCCAACATCATTTAAATGCAGTGGGTTTTTGTTAGCCTCCCCTTTCAAGATGCAGTCATCACTCCAGCATTTCTCCATTTCCCTTACTTTTTTAAATTTTGGTTTCTTTCTTTCCTTTGCCAGGAATTCCTACTCACTGTTGATAATTTCCAACCACTCTTCTCCCACAATACAAAACATACTTTTTCAAAACATGACAGTAATATGATACAGATAGCCTTGTTCTGATCATTGCTACCCTATTATCAAAAAGAAAACACAAAAAATACAATAGAATAGAATAATGTAATGTAATGTAATATAATATAATGTAATGTAATATAATATAATATAATACCCCTTCTTGTTAAAATACTAAAAGTACGTTTTAACAAGGTCTTTACTTTACAAGATGTCCTACACTACTGATCTGTGCAGTCCAGACTAAGCATGAAATTACTGAGAGCAAACTCTATCCAAATTTGTTCAAAATATTTTGAAGGAGTTTGGACAAAACAATTTCTGTCAAGGAGTTTTTGAACAAGCAGTAGTTTGTTCCAGCACGTATTTCCTGTTCTCCTCATAACATTACATGTATTTTGGCAAAATGGACAGGAATACGGCCATGGGCTTATGCCTGATGGAAATCTAATTGCACAATCTGAGGACACAGTAATGCTCAGATTCTGTATTAATAAGCTGGGAAGCACAGTCTGTATTACTAAAATTTTTCATGCATTTGTCCTCTGTCAAACAATCAAAAATAAACTAAATTAGTGAAAAGTAATTTGTGCCATCTCCTGCATTCAGAAAAGTTTTACAGCAATATAAATCAATGTCATTACTTTTCTAACTTCCAGATGCAAAAGAATAGGTCCTCTACTAAAAACTAAACCAAAAAACAAAAGCTTTAAGGTCACTGTGGAAATAGTAGCAAGAAGAAACTCAAGCATTTCTTGGAAGTCTACGTCTTTTTTTTTTTTTTCTTCTCTTTTTTTTTAGTAGATTCACATTGCACATGTATTTCTAATACTTTCCCATGTCACTATGTAATAAACACTATACAGAAAACATCATGCATCTGTCAGGAACAAGTTTCAACAAGGAGAATATACAGAAAACAGCTAAAGATGAGTTTCTACTTTAGTTGTGCAAACTAAACATAGTAACTATCTGAGGAAAAAAAGGTTAGGAAAATGTTATGAGAGCAAAAATACCTGGAAATTACAAATAGATGTAGGAGTGAAACCTTTTTGATCAAAGGAATTCAAACTATAATGCAGACACAGAGCCAAAGGAATGTACAGTCCTATTAGAGAAATTGTGCTGTTCCTTGTGCAACAAATGTAAGTGGTTAGTTTCCCATTAACTGCTAGACTTATTATAATATTATAGCTTTCAGTGCCCTTGGAACAAATTGATCCTAGTGGATTAAGCATCTTTTGTAAGCCTCATATAAAATGGCATAGAGAAATGGCAGCCTGTAAAAATGATAATGTGATAATTGAAAGCATCTGTGACTGAAGATGTATAAACAACATTAAAATAAGGAATGCAAGAACTGCCTTAGGAGCGTGGGCTGCCAAGCAGCTCTGATGCCAAGAAAGAAAAGAGGATGAAAAATCTTCAAAAGATAATATCTTACATTTTTTGATTGTTGTGACTCAAATGTTCTGATCACAGCTGCTCTACAGCAAGCCTAGGAGCGTGTGATACTCAGAGCAAGTGAGAAATGTCAAGGAAGTCAAAATCACAGATTGGCTAACTTAGGACTCACTTGATCAAGAACTCAAGAAAGGGATGAACTGTAAATCTAATTACCACAAATTTATCCAAAACCAAGCCCATCCGTCCAACTAAAAACATCTTATTTTGTAATATGATGTCAGCAGATGATGAAAGTAACACCAGTGCAATATACTTAGACTTCTGTAGGATTTCTAGCTTAAAATCATAAACAAAAATGCTCAAAGACTGTAAAATACCATGACATAAATTAAATAAATGAAAAAAAAATGAATGACAACTCTCACAGCATCATCATCTTATAGGCACAACATAGCTTAGCTTAGAGCAAACTATAGATTATTGCCTGCTCCCATAAAGACACCACTACTACCTGTTTTTTGACAGTCCAGACAGAAGCAAACAATGTAGTCATTGGTTATATAACAGGACATTGTATCCTGGGAAGAGGCAAATCCAAAAAGGATTTGGAAATTAAAATAGATAAAAGCTGAACTACAGTTCCTATTTCAATATTGTTATTGAGAGAACAGGTGTTGTTTCTGAGTGTATTAACAAAGAAATTAAGTGATGAGTTTTATTACCTTTAGCATAGAGCAATTACATTCAGTTTTGGTGTCCATACTTAAAAATGTGAGTTGATAAATCAAAGAGTTAAAAAAAAAAAAACAGAAAAGCAATAGCTGGAAAGTATGCTTTGTGAGAAACTGCAGGATTTTAATATATTTTACTCAGCAAACAAAAGGTTAAATGATTATATAATCACAGTCTATAAGTAACTATCAAAACCTAAATAATCCCCATACAGCAGACATAGGTGATGAACTACAACAAGTGTCTGGAAGCTGAAGATGTTCAAATTCAAAATACATATGCAGTAGAATGCTAGGTGTAACAAAAATATAACAATTTGCCTTGCAAACAATTTTTAATTCAGAATAGGATCTTTCTCTCTAAAATTTAAATTCCAGTTCAAAAAATAGTTGATCTGCACAGACCAATGTGTCTGACTAGATGATGGTATTTCCCAATGTCCACAGGTTGGTGAACCTATAATATTAACAATGTATCATTGTGGCAGATTATTAGCCTAATATTTAGGATTTCAACCTCTCCCATCCCAAGTAAAAAATATGCTATGAAAAGATAGATAATTCAAGAAGTTCTTATTTAATCTTTTCTCAAGGCAGTTGTATGAAGGTCTGATAAAATATATTGTCACCTTTGACTTTCCCATAGACATACTTAACTACCTGAGCTTTCATACTGCTAAAAGTATTTCATTTCATTTGCAGTTCTTGCTCATTTTCTTAGACCATACCATTCTTTGTCTTTAAAGAGAGACTTACTCTTTCTCCCATTAAAAGAAAGAGAAAAAAAAATCCAATCTCTCCTGATAAAATATGGCTGACATTTATAGGATACACAGACTCTGGTATTTGCTAAGGTTTTAGAGTTATGAGCCTTAAATTCTGAGAAGGTACCTTTATTTTTCCACAATGCCTGATTAGCAAAATGAGAGAAAACCATATTCTGAGTATTTCTGCACACACTTAACACAACCCAGGCCTTGCTTCTTGCATAAAGGAAAGGCGGTGACTGCAGCACTCAGGCTCACAGCCGCAACCTCTCCTCTGTGCTGAGCGATCCAAAAGGGCAGATGTCAAAAAGCACATCTCACCCTGGCTCTCAACTGCAAAATGTAAAAGTTGGAAAGGAGCTAATCCAGAGACAGAGTTGGAAGTGAGTGCAATTTCTTCTTCAAGTTTCAGTAATATTTTCTTTATCTTTAATGTGGCTTCAAGCAGTTTGCAAAATGGAGGCAGTCAATAGAAAGGTCAGATTTTTCCCACAGCACTACAATTCAGAAATGAATAGTCAGACACTTAACTCAGTACTTCTTTTGTGGTTGCAAAGCTATTTTATGGAGTATAGGAAGCATTTTCAATCTACTTAAAGCAAGCTTTCAGTACAGTAAGATCTCTTAAACTTCATAAACTGACACACTCTGCTGTTAAATTGAGCCTCATGAGACTAAAGTCATTGAATTGTAAATCTGTAATGTCCAGAATATGAATAATAGGCAGGGATGCAAACCTGATTTCTGTAAGGGTGGAAGGCAGGGACTGCTCTACCTTCCTCTTTGCTTCAAATTATATTCCAGCAAGTGTTATGCAATAAAGAGCACATTACAGTGTATTCATCACCACTGACAGAAGGAGGATCTCATGAAATGTCAGATAACAAAGGAAAGGAAAAAAATACATACATACTTTTCAGACTTTGCTGTAAGAGTCAGATACAGTCAGCATTATTGGTGACTAAATGCAATTACACTCTTTTTATAAATTGAATTTAAATCTAGAGCTCTTCAGTTTTCTTTTCCTTGTCTCATTTATATTTTTAATTTTCCTTTTTAATCACTTCTTTATATCTATCTTCCTGTACAGATGCCCTCAATCTTATTTCCTGTCTGCTTTCTAAATACTGAAGTTCAGTCTGTTTAAATTATAAAATTGTCATTGCATAATAGGCATATAAATCTCCGCTATAAAACAGCAAACTAAAACCAAACTACAACATTCTGCTTTTAAATCTTTGAAGACATTAAGAAGAGGTTGTTTTTAAGGTTCTCAAATGGCTTTATAATAATTTCAGGAAGCAATGCAGCAAATGCTTAAACCTTCCACTTATTTACAGTTCAAAACTGAGGAAGAGATTATTAAAACAAGAACAACAACAAAAAAAGAAAAATACTGTTTCTGTTTTACAATGTTTGCTTAAGCTTCACTAAATCTCTTGCAGAGGTGACTTCACAGTATAGCATGATCATACAGGAAATGCTAGAGCAGAGACATCTTGTGGTAGCAAGCAGAGGTCTGCAAAAAATACTAATTGCAATTTTCAATACTGAAAAAGCATACTTGGGTTTATTACCACTTTTAAAAGAATATTCAAAACAAATACTTTCAAATAAAGATATCAAAATGCTTCACTGGAAGTAATGTTTTCAAGGGATTGCTTAGAGTTTTTATGGACCAAAGCCATTTCCCAGGCATTCACAAAAATAAATAAATAAGATCTGTTTTATTCAATGCTTGATGAAACAACAGTCCTGCTAAAAAGTCAACTCCAATTGTACACCATAGCAGCTTCTTCAATTATTTCAGATTATGTAGGAAAGCAATTTAACAAAACAGAAATATGAAATTACTACTATCTTACAGAAGAATGCTTCAAAAAATCCCTGATGCAGAGGTTATGAAATGGTTCATCAAGGTAGAGCAAGGAAAAATCAGGAGAGAGGCTTTTTCTTTCAGCAGAAAGTCTCTTTTAGAAGAAACTAGGTTAACATTGGCTAGTTACTACTGAATTATATCTGAGCATATAGAGACAGTGGAGCTCTTCTCATGTGGTTTCTTCCTGTGCTATTCTTTGTTACTCAGTTTCTTCATTCATCATAACCACCAAAAAAAGGCTGTTTAGGATGTCTATGAAAGGCTGGAAGGTTCTGTTGCAAGCACTATCCTCTACTGTTAGCACAAGTGGGTTCTGGATCACTACAAGTAGATTTTGGATTGTGAGAGTTTCTAAAGAGGATTATCAAAAATAGATAAATCACAAAAATTATTACTAAGACTGATTCCTGATAAAACTGGCTACCAAAGAAATAGTAATGACTTTTACAAGTAGCATTTGTTAGGTGTTCAGGAATCTATATAAGTGTGTGCAGTTCATAAATACTGTTAACCAATATTCTTTTAAGCAGAAGCATAACTATCTAAAATGTGAGAGAGAACTTCACCGTGAAGAAGTTAAAAGATGTTGGTTTTCAGCCAGGACTGTGGGTAATTGAGGGATCCCTAGGTTCAGGGAGGTTAAACACTTTTTGGCTGTGACCACAGAAAACCAAGGTCAAACACCAGACTGGGAAGAATGTCTCACAATCTGGGTCCTGCCTTTAACAACAAATGATACTTTTACATAGACAAATTATTTCACCTCTCTGTTTGCAGGAATAAAAGCATTCAGACATGAGACACATATTGCTACCTCAGGGTACCACAGGAAGAAAATGGATCATCTCTCAACAATGTTTGGGGTAGAAAGCGAGTGCAACGTAAGACATGGTACTTTACTGCTACTGGAATTTGAGAAAATTTTCTAGCAAAATTCTGTATTCCTATGAATGGCTTTACCACAGCTTATCAAAATAAGATCTCATGCATGATATCAGATGAGAATAATGAAGACCAATATTGAGACTGGAAGGCTAGATGAGCTTGCTGAGTGAAAACGAAGGGGAATTGCTACTAACTGACCTGGAAGATATTGCAGGCTATTTTGCCATCCCTCTGGGCAGTCAGGCATTGATGACAGAGGCAACATACATTTCATGAAGAATATTGCTCCTATTGGCATTATTTTATATTAATATTGTTTCATTTCTTCTGAAAAAAATCTTGGCCTAATGTAGCTTTTTAAAGACTGCAGATCAGGAAGAAACAAAGATCATCAAGATCACTTGTTTCTGCTTTCATGGAATTTTACCAGAGCTCTTTTAAATATTGAAACTTTTTAAAATATTGCTAAATGAAACATTTCAGTTCACCTTTAACCAGGACACACACTCATTTTTCGTATCAAGAGCTTAATAGCTGTTCTAGTCCAATTCACAATTATGATTACAGCTTCAAGTCAGAAAAAAACACACATTGATTTTTATATTTCTAAATCAAATATAACAGCTTCTAAAATGGATAAAACTTTGTAATGAGAAGGCAATCATCCTGTCACTTACTTCAGGCTGTAAACTATGATAGCAAGGTAGAATAAAACGTGATAACAAATTCTGAGATCTACCATCAAAGAGATTAGGAAGAAAACAAAACCAAATTAAACATTACACTTGTAGCTATTTTTGAAGTTATGCTCTCCCCTTCTTTCACAGTTGTTCTCTGCTTTCCACTAAGCCACTGCTTTCACAGTGATTGTAAAACAGAAATATTCTCTCCAGAATAAAGGAGTAGACAAGGAGGAGTCTAAGTGCTTAATCTTGCAGCCTGGGAAGTCGCTATTGTCAGCAGCAGTGGCCGGGCTATGCAGTGGTTCGCAGGTCTCACTAGGACACATTGCAAGGGTGACTGACAATAACAAGCTCTGCAGCTGCTTCGAGTCCAAGGAAAAGTAAACTTCCAGGTAAGTGCGTTAAGAATAACACTGCTGCTGCTAGGGATGGGAATAAAAGGGAAAAAATCAATGAGAGAAAGAAGGTTTTGACTTCAGAAAACACAGTGAAACTGTGTTGTGGTTTCCTTTACCTCCCAAATAAACTGTAAATTTTTTAAAAAGCACTTTTCTATTGCAGAGATAATCACAGAATTAAAACTACTTTATCACCATTTCAATGGCAGAATTATTTGCACAAAAGAAACGTAATGCATGTAATAGGCAAAAGTCCAGCACCCCTAGCTGACTGACCCAAATGAGTATCTGCACCCAAACATGTGCACCAGGAGCATCTCCAACATGTGCTACAGGCAGCTCAGATGCCTAATATCAGTCTCACAGCTCACTCACCCTTATCACTTTTAGGCTGCAAGGAGCAAAAAGCTTCTTTAGGATGGCAGAAAGTAGCCTGAGAAAGATATAGAGCAGCAGTGACAACAGCAGTGACAAATACTTAGTCTGTTAGGAGGATCACAGCTAAGAAAGCTACCTTTGCACTGTCGCCTTGTGACTACACTTCTTGGTGGTATCCACTCAGTGTCACCCAGTGCTTCGTACACCAGTGTCGTCTGTGGCACTAGAGGAACCTCTGTCCAACCTCCCCACAGGTCCAAGCCCTGTGCAACAGCAGGGAGTCAAATGCTTTCCAGATCAGCAGAGAGAAGAGCAATATTATGCTGTAAGAACTGGACTTGCCTCGGTTGCAGATGAAAGCCAACTTATAAGAGCCTTAAATCAAGATTGATTACATTTATATTTTACTGTAGATAAGAAAGCTTCTCTTTATGCACTCTCTCAGGAATAATTAAAATATGAGGAAAAAAAATGAAAGAATATAATAAGGTCATCCACACACTATTGCAGTGGTTCTAAGGGAATACAGATTTACCCTTGAAAAATCCATGGCTGGATTATTAAATGAAAACTTTGCATGCTGGTATTTTGTGCTATGACAGACAAATCAGAGAAAATGAAATATTTGAACAGGAAAAGCAGATGTTATTCTGCTTTTTCACCTTCCTTAACTGATAAAACATTTGCATAGTCTTTTTGCAGGGGGTAATGGGAAAAGAAAAATCTGATATATGGTTATGGAAATCATGCACTGCTTCAAAGCATACTTGTAGAGCTCATTCCCTCACAACTAGTAACGGGACCTGCTCAGAAAAATAAACCTGGTGATATTTCAACAAATGTGTACATGGAAGCAAGCCAAGGCTGGAGGAAGGCAGAGAAAATTGAGGGGAAAAAACATGGTTCAGGAAAGAGTGAGAAGCAAGACATGAAGAATGGTAATACACAGGAAGAAAAATATTGATACCTTTTGCTCCCCAAAGTTTTATTTCACCACTATTGTACCTGCTGCAAATGTTGATCCAGATATAATGACTTTGTTGAGCTTTTCAATAATGTATAGTCAGTTCTAGGCAGAAGGAGGTGTGGACAACCCTTATCACAGTTGCCACATCTCTCTACAACCAGCCCAAGCCCCCATAGTATCCTTGATAAGGTCCTGTCAAAGTCCAAATAGGTGTAATCATCCTGGATTACCTTATACTTTTATAATTATAAGCAATATAATTTAAAAACTAATATTTACCTTACATTCTCTTGCCTTCAACTCCATTTCTGCTGTATGGTTAGCCTAGTTCTGACTATAGGCATGGTATATGCTCAGTAGAAAACTGATGTCAACAGCAGGATGTCAGAGATGGTAAAAAAGTCCCTGTCATATTCAGTTGCTGGGATATTCTTCAAAGGAAAGAATGAGTGGGGGTTCCAGTTATTCCAGGTAAGATAACAGCTGAGGATGACTGTCTTTTTAATCCATAAGCATTTTAGAGATTAAAAGGGCAGCAAAAATGAAAATATCTTTTACTGATAGCAGTAGTGCAAATGGAGACAGCTGTGAATGTAACAGCTGGTACAGATATCATTCATGGTAGAATGTGGGCTCACTAAGTGCACACCTATATTCAGTGAAAGCTTGACTGCAAGATTTTGCAGAAGCTACAGTACGTGAACTTTGTATGAGATTTTGCAAGCAGCTTGAAAAAGCAGCAGTTAGAAAAGTATCTGATATCATGCTATGTACTCATACCCATTTTTCATCTTGCTTAGCTGTTGCATGGATAAATTGAGCACAATTTAGCACAAAACTAAATCAGTACTACCGCCCCTCTCTGAATAAAGTGGAAGAACAGCCCAGACTTTGGGCTTATTTTTATCCATTAACAGATTATAGGATATTGAATCTTTCACATTATGTATAGATAGGATTGACTGATGAGATATTATTCAATAAATAATAATATCTACAGAAAAATGAGAGAAATATGTTCTACTACACTGCAAGAACCAAATATTTAGGAATCCTAAAGTATCCCTATTACATTTTCCCCTGATTGTGAATTGCTCACCAAAGGCATTATTTAAATAGCAGTTCATCCTACACATCATGCTAAATCCATTTTAAAATATTTTACAACTTTCAATTACTTAACATTTGTTTTGGCTTTGTAAGTAATTACCATAGTCCAAGCAATTCCTAAATATTTTTGACAACCAGAGCAGCAGGATGCCTGTCTTAATCTACACATATTTGCATGCCTCTTATAAAAAGAACTCTATGTTCTACTGCTGTATAAGGCTTATGTTATTAAAGAGCCAGAACTCATTGTGGTAGGCTCAGGATAGATCTACAGCAAATTGCAACTCCTGCATGCAGGCATTTAATTTTAACTCAGCGGATACTACTCTGGATAAATTATTAAAAACTTCTCACTTCCTTTGCTGAAGCTATTATATATTGTTCTACACAAAATGCTCAAAGAGCTGGTGCAATACATTATACTTAATTTCATGAGGCAGAGTTGTGTGTGACTGCCCAGTTTCATACCTTTAAACACATCTGCAGCCAATTCACAAGACTTGACTCCTGAACAATCTTTATGTTCACTTAAACTCAAGAATTAGTTGCTTCAGAGTCTGAAGACCTTTCTGGGCTTACAACAGAGCAACAGTAACACGCACTATTTGTTATTATTAAGTCACTCCCACTTACAATTGCACTGCTATCATTTCTTCACTCTAGAGAAAGAAAAAAAAGACTGACAACACACTTGCCCATTAATACACAGATCTGCAGCAACTTGAGTAATACTCAATGAGCAACAATCACAGTACAACCACTGCTGAGCTGGGCATAACTGGCATGTCCCAAATGATTTGACCATTATTCAATATCACCATAGTTATTCACTTCTCTTCTTGATACTGCTTTGGGCACTTCTCCACAGCTGTGCTGCAGGAATGTTTTGCTGCTAATGATCTTCAACAGTGGATATGTTCATCTACATTGCTTAAAGATAAGAAGGCCAAAGGAAACTCTTATTTTCACCTGGTCAGCAGAACATGGGTAGTGGAATGTCACACAGCTGAGTGATGCAATCAGAGATTTGTTCTGTCTGTGTTAATGCTAGGGAACTAATTGATAATAAAATTATTGCACTGTTACAACTTTATAATAAATAACAACATTATCGTAATGAAAAACAAGATCTTCCTCACTTCCATTGCAAGACTATCCATTTCCAGGTCTCGGAACAGGGATGTGATAGATGGCGCTGAGTCCAGTTGGAGGCCTGTAGTCAGTGGTGTCCGCCAGGGATCTGTATTGGGCCCAAGGCTGTTGAACTTGTTCATCAATGACTTGGATGAGGGTAAAGGAGGCACTCTAATCAAGTTTGCAGACAATACCAAGCTGGGTTGAGTGGCCGACACTCCAGAAGTCTGTGCTGCCATTCAGAGGGACCTGGACAAACTGGAGAGATGAGCAGAGAGGAACTTCCTGAGGTTCAGCAAGGGCAAGCCAAGAAGCTGTGGAGTCTCCTCTGGTGAACTTGCAAACCCGCCTGGATGCCACCCTGTGTCCCCTGCTCTGATTGTCCCTACTGGAGCAGGCAGATTGAACTAGATGATCTCTAGAGGACCCTTACTACCTTAGTAATTCTGTGAGTTTGTTAAATACATCATCAGCAAGAGGAAGATGAAAGAAAAGGTGTGACTGCTTTTGAACAGGGTGTGTGCCTCGATGGCAGAAGATGCAGAGATAGCAGAGTTACTAAATGCCTTATTTGCTTCTGTCTTTATTACTAAGGCCAGTCCCCATTAACTATAAAGCCCAGCCAAAAAAAAAACCAGGAAAAGAGAAATCTTTTCTGAAGGATGAGGTGTATTGGATTAGAGATTATCTAGGCAAGGTGGACACCCATAAATCCGTGGACCCAGATGGGCTGCACTCAAGAAAGTGCTGAGGGCACTGGTGGGGTGGGGGCTATTGCTTAGCCCCTCTGTCATCTCCAAGAGGTCATAGAGACCAGCAGAAGACTGCTGGAAGACTGGAAATTAACATCACTGGAAGGAGAGAATGTAGGAAAGATAGGGCCAAACTCTTCTAGATGGTGGTCAGTGATAGGACAAGGGGTAATGGGTGCAAGCTGAAGCACAGGACGTTCCACCTGCAGGTGAGGGGGAACTTCTTTCCTGCTTGCCAGAGTTCTGGAACAGGCTGCCCAAGGAGACCGTGAAGTCTCCTTCTCTGGAGATCTTCCAAACCCACCTGGATACCGCCCTGTGCCCCGTGCTCTGGGTGTCCCTACTGGAGCAGGAAGGTTGAACTAGAAGATCTCTAGAGATCCCTTCCAAGCTCAACCATTCTGTGATTCTGTTATCACATTGCTCAATCACAGACACACAGGTATCATTCACCACCACGCAGTTATGCTGATGAGATATAAATGCAGTTTCCATAGTGAAGCAAAAGAGCAGCTTCAACCGCAAAAGCAAATGCATGTGGTTCTTGTAACCTCTGCACAGAATAGCTTTGCTTTTTTTTAACAATAGACTGCCACTGAAGACAATGCAGTGACTACAGTTCAGCAGGAAGATACAAAATTAGCTTTAACTAAAATTCTTCTTTTAAATTTGGTAATCAAACACAAATCACTTTGAATGAAAGACAATAAAAGATATTAGGAGCTCTGTGGCAGCCAGCAGCAATCTTCCTAAGATTCTCAAAGTATCAAATAGTACAATATTTCAAAGTCTTTTTCCTACACACTACCTTATTTGAATTCTGAAGTTTTCTATCATATTGTGAGTTAAGACCTACAGTAGTTGATGCAAGAAAGCTATTCAATATAGCTTGATGGTGACTTACAGAAAAGACAGATAAGGTCTCAGATAGGAGCAGATAAGTGTTAGGTAGTCAAAAAACAATGCAAGGTAAAGGCAAAAATTCTGAATGTACTCAAAGAGGTTCAATGGGAATCTTGGAGCTAAAGAGGTTTGCACTGGATCCTGAAACGTCTGTCCTAAAAGGAAAGAAAATGTGAGTATTAACATAGTATTTTCTAACAGTTGCCACTAGATATCACAGTCCTCATTACACTAGATTAGCACAGAGTTCTTTTGTTTTGCATTCAATATGTTTGTAGAAAACCACTTCAATTCTGAGATTGCATGAATGTGTATAAATAATTTTTCTCTTTTGGTTGATTTAGATTACACTTTTCTGTATCCAGAAAATGTAATAAACCTAGAAGAGGAAATTAGGATTGGTAATGATACAGACAAACTTTGTTCTTGTCAGCCTGGGCCTGCAAACTTGAGAACTTTTGATTTCAGTAGGATTTAAAAATATTAATTATTTTCAACACAGTCATTAAAAAGATTAATATTCCCATTTCCTTCACACAAAGTAAATATGTTAATAAAATGTTGACAAAGAATTATTAGAAAATTGATTTATAACCCAGATAAATATGTCAAAAATAATCTCTAATAGCTTCCAAAATATTTAACAAACTTGTTCAGGGACAGCAGAAATATCTCTTGGCATTCAAAATGATTCCTTCCTAAAAATTATAATTTTATATGACCTAATGTTTTAGAACCCCTACATTGACCACAGAAGATTTATCACACACAATTTTTAAAACCACAATGTAGAAAAGCACACGTAATGTCGTCATAAAAAGATGCCTTTCTGAAGTAAAGGTCTTCTTCATGGCTGCTTGCAGATTCACAACAGTGATGAATAGCACCTGCTCCCTGATTCCAAAAATAGGAGCTTTCTCTCAGCTGTTAGGAGCTCCCCAGGTATATATTAGTCATGCTTACTCTCATACTGCCCAGTATATGAGACACAGCAGCACAAGGCTCACCTTGTTTAGGAGAGAAGTTCATGGTGGCTAGCCAGGGTACAGCTTGTGTATAGATGCAAAATACAGTTCCCTAGTGGATATTTTTCAAATGTGAAGCGAGAAAGGCATTAAAATGGGGAATATATTTTCCTATGGTTGCTTGCTTTTTCAAATAAGCACCTTTTCTTTCAAGCAGAGAGGATTCAAATAATTTAACAGTTGACTTGAAAATGATGTTCCATATATCACTTTAAAGGAAAAATTGAAAAATATAACTTCCTATATCCTCTGATATGGTTAGCTATGGGAATTGTAGTGTTTTCAGCAAATGCAATTACAGGAAAATAGAGAATGATGATACATGTATATTGTTACTGAAAACCTGCACGACAGTTTTAACTTGGTTGTTTCCATTTGTTCAACATATAAATCAATTATAGGGATGTTACTGGAGTCAGGGAATATTAATACTTGTCATGTTAGAAGAGCAGCACGTTTTACAGTTAGAACCAATAGCGTATGGTTGCACCTAGCAGCTAAATACCATCTCCTGACAGCTCATATTGTTGTACCTTCATTTGATTTTTTTTTCCTAATTTGATCCTAACATGGATTTCCTTCTTGTTACTTTAAAGTGTGGTCTTATTACAGAACTTTGGAAGCCATGCACCTTCAATAACATTAAAGTCATAGACATATTTCTACAATGCGTCCCTTTTCCGTGATTAGAGAAATACTTTACTGTATCTCATCTATGAGATAAGTAATTATTCAAAAGGTTATCCACAGTTTTATAGTTCTGAGAATTACCAGCCTAGAATTTATACTGAAAAACATTGCGGTGGACCAGAAAGGTACATCACCAGGTCTCATCAAAAAGAATAAATACTGTTTTAGATTTGGAATCCTAGCAACCTTTCTCCTGGCTATAAGATGAAAAAAAAATGGAAGATAAAACTCAGTCCCTTTTCTGAAGGAAAAATTCTTGAGATTAACAGTTTGTGGGTGTTGAAACAGTAAGTCTTTAGCTAGACATTCACAGCTCTTTAGTGGAATAGAGTTTTGTTATTAACATAAGACTTGAAAAAGCATAAGGCTTTGGTTTGTTTGTTTTCAGGGCACCATTATTCATCCTATACTTCAGCTTTTATCTGGAAGAATTGTTTGAAAATGGGAACTGAGAAGAAAATTGGGGCCTACCAGAAGTTTTGGTATTGCAGGAGCTTGCTTGGAGTGAGACACAGTTGCCACTTCCAGGATGGTTGGCACCCAAGGATGCAGCTCCTCCACGGTTTCCTGGGCAACACAATCTGCCCTCCTTGCTGCTGCAAAAGGGAGTAATAGAGGATGGAGCAAAGACCCCACAGCCAAACTTTTTTGCACTTCCTGTGCTGGGCCACTGATAAGCCACACAGCAGCTGTCCAACGGGAAATATACAATAAAAAGTCCGATGCTGAGCCAGAAAAGTGGCAAATCACTCCTTTTGGATAAACTTTGCTTGAACTTTGCTCATTATACACTCATTATAATGCCAAAACACACCTCTGTCCCAAAAGTTACCCGCCTAAGAGGTACAACCACTCCTTATTGAGCATGCGCTCTAGATTTGCGATTGATTGTACCTTTAAATGAAAGTGAGAAACTTTTTTACCAATCAATAACAATATTAAGTATGACTCTAGTCACTCAAGCTCCACCGCAGCATAAGGGAAAGTATAAAAGGTGAATTAAGGATGAAGAGGATGGAGGGAAGAATCCATTGTAACTCTTGCCTCAGTCAACGGGCTGATCTCCCTTCCCTCCCCTCGGATTGAGATGCCGCCTGAGGAGACTCGAGACTGAGAGCCCTCTCATGTCTTCTGGGCTGAGTGATGATTGCACATTTGTACATCAGAGCTAGCTAAAAAAACCCACGTTGTAGTAGAGAATTTCCTGTACTGACATCCGAATCCTACTTTATAAATGTTGCATTTGAATAAATCATACTGTTTGTGAATTTGACTACTTGTTTGGGGGGAGGCAATCGGACCTATAGTTCACAGAGTGTTCGTGAATCCGATACTGCCAGAATTGAGGTTATAGGTGATCACGCTATTTGGGAAATCAATTCACTTCTAGGAGGGCAATTGGATCTACCCTCCATAGATTGTGAATCTGATACTAATTTGATATCTCCTTCCCCTGCCCCCACTACTACGACTTTCAAACTGCAACATTTCACAACATTATCTCACTGAATTTAGTGCAATAAAATTATCAACTAATTATCAGCAAATTTTTCTCATGCAGGCTCTGAATTTTAAATAAAGAAAAATAGATGACTAAGGACAAGATTAAAACTTCATAGACTTTTGGATACAAATGCTGTAAAAGTGAAGTGGCTTCTGATTAACAAAGCATTTAAACTGAGGCTACTCAAGTTTTCACTAAGACCTAATAGAGAATTTTTCTAAGCTCAGCAATGTGTCAACCCCAGGTAGATCAGAATATTTAAATTCTATTTGTTTCATGTGTGGATGCAGATGGTGACAATGCACTACTGCTTTTCAGTAAAAGCCTTTGGGAACAGTGAGAAATATGGACTTCCCTGCTAACATACAAGACTCACTGAGATCCAGGTAAAATATACTTAAAGTGCATAATCTGAGCGCACCACTTTAACATCTTGAATTTAGCTGGAAAGTGAAAGAAGAAAATAAAAATCAATGGCTTATATAGAGGAAGTTGACAAAAATGAAGAAGTTACTGGCTGTGAACTCAGTTGAATTCAAAGGAGACCCTCAATAAATTAGCATGTAACAGAAAGAAGTTGTATACATCTTTAGCATTAGGACTAAAGCACAGTGCTTTAGCACCAAGAATTATAATTTGAACATTATAAAGAACATTATAAAGAAAGAATTATAAAGAACATTTTTGGACCAAGCATTTAGACTAAAGCATTTAGATTTTTGCATCCTGATCTATCATTTATATTACTTTGGTTTTGTTAGTCTTTCCAACTATATAGGCATCATCTTTGCCTTTACTAAATTCCTGTGTAACAAGGACGATTGCATTTTAGCTCTATGAAGGTGTTCAATGTATTCACATTTTTTTATGATTTATAACACATTCCCTCACATTTCTCTCATTCCAGTGCTGGAGATTCCTTTTTAAATTAGCTATTTTGTGACAGATATCCATGAATGACTTTTTAAAGATACGTTCATGCAGGAGACAGTCATCAGTATATTGGGGAAACATTTGAAATATTTCAGAGACTATTATTAATGCAACAAAGAAAATAAGATGAGAGTAATGAAGGAACAGTGCAGTGGAACTGAAATGTGCTTTGCCCTAATAGAAATAAAGAAATTCTAGTCCAAGTATTCCGAATATTTTCAGATTTCAAAGCTAGAAATCATTACCTAACTTCAGGTTTTCGAAAGACTAAAATTCCTGTGCTGTTCTAATTTGGGTGGTCAATGGCACTCCAAATGAGACAAGAAATAGAAATAAATACTCAGTTGTCCACAGAGTAGATCAGGCATTTGAAATGTAGTTTAATATACCACTCTATCTATTTCTTATATGACCCTTTTCCTTGTTTTGCATTGTAGAATTTAATCTCAAAATAACACATTTTTGGTGGATAAGAGCATGTAGCTATGGGCTTGTTATTTTATTTTTTATTTTATAATGAGAACTTTGTTTTCATTTTACAGCCATAATGAATAGCATGAAAACAATACTGGTATTCAAACAACAGAGGAGAATATAAAACTCTGCTGGAAAAACATAAAATATAGAGCTCTTCTGGAGAAGCTACAAATTTTCCATCTTCATTTAAATGTATACAAGTGATTAAAAAAGTCCTTAAAAATGCTTTAGAATTGTTTCATAGTATTTTTTTTCCTTACTCACATCTCAAAACGTTTAATGATGTGTTTTTTTCTGCTCATAATGAACCTATGGCAGGACTACAGAAGATGTAGATTTTCTAGATGACAGACAAATGTTGGAAGAGCTCATCCTTCAGGCCAGCTCCTTCACGCTACCTTAGCTAGGCAAAAGGTAACGAACCAGCTCCCATGTTGCTAAACAAAGGAATTAAACTGGGTTTTAACCAGTAGCCTAAATGGAAGACCACTACTTCAAATCACTAGTACTCTTTATTTGAATGCTATTTCTTTGTATTATAAAAGCCAACTGAAGTTCCAAAGCCTTTCGTATGCACAAAGTTAATTTAATCTTTAATTAATTCCACTCACTTTACATAACAATGTTTATTAATCAATTCACAGTTTTAAAATGTGAATTTGCATATTTCTTCATGACCTTGAAGAAAGAAAATAATAAACTGTTTTAATGTGCATTGTTACTCGGATTTGAGGAGCAAAGATACAGGTTTTGTGATGAGCATACTGAGCATTGTTTGTAGATCTGAGCTTATTAATTATTGATAGCATCCATGCCCATCTTCATATCAACAAAATTTCACTAACTATTAATTACCTTACAGTTTTATCTATGAAGTGGTAGGTTGGAAGCTGGTAAGCCATTCTGAAATTGCTGTTTGTACAGCCATGGTGGCTTCGGCTGCTTGAGACAATGCTTCTTCTTCTCAAACAATCATTAAAAGGTGAATATATGCTGTGAATTTTACATTTGCTTCTAAATGACTTTTGAAACCAATGACAAAAAACTGCATCTCACCTGACTATTCCAAACTTACCAGCAAGAGGTACCAGCACTTCTATTAAGTCACAGCTCAAAGCCAGAGAAGTGCTACTGCTACTCTTAGTTGATGAGAAAAGCAAACTCACAGGTATTAAATTATATTCTAAAGGAGATAGAGAAAGCCAAAATATTGTATGAGTTTAAACCCCATTTATCACAATCTAGTTGAGAAAGAGGGGAAAAAATGTAAGAACTGTTATATATAGATGCTAGAAACCCTAACAGCAAGCACTGGAAATTGCAAGTTACCATCATCAAGAAACAACTTCTAAGTTTATTAAAGTTACTTACTTATAATAGGCACTTATTACAATTTAGGAGTCTGGAACACTATGCAGGATATCAGAAGACAGCCTTGATTACAAACACCAATCCACAACCAAGAAGAGAAGAAACTGTTTAACAAACTGCGATGACACAATCCATGAACAGTACTTTTTCCTTTTTTCAAGTTTTCTATTTTTATAAAAGATGCATGCTAAAGCCTTCTGTAAAAAGTAGTTAAACCTTCTAAAATTCAACCTTGAGTTTCCCTAACAACAATCACAACCAATCTTATTTTATTCCATCTACCATAGGATAACTATTCCCTGAGCGAAAAGAAAAACAAAACAAAAAGCACAAGGTATCAATGAGCAGAATGAAATAATGCAATAATTCCACAAATCCAATTGCATTGAAGTAGATAAGCCTGAATATATGAAAATTGAAAATTAACCAACATTTAACAGTTAGACTGTGAGTCTTGAATTAGCTAACTGATATATATCTGTAGTAAAAGCCAAAGCTTCCAATCTCATTTTTCTATCTCATGCACAAAACATAAGGGAACTTTAGGCTGAATACGGAACAAGAATAATTGTTCTGTTTCAACGTAATCCTCATAATTAGAGCATTTGCAGCAGAATGATGATTGGCACTACCAGAATATAATGGGGTGTTAGCAACAAACACGGCAAATAATTATATCTCTAGTGGGAGGGAGACATGTAGGTAATTATTACCTGTAGATTACTGAAGAGTTAGCTGAGATAGATTATGGGGGAAACCACCATATATTATCAAACCAGCATCTTTACTGAATCTCAAACTTTAGTATCTAGTGTTATGCTCCAGTGTAATCAATGCTAGACCCCCCAGGTCCTAAGCTTGCCTAAGAAAGTACAGTACAAGCTCCACTCGACGAGTACAACTGAGAGGTCTGACAGTCTGCTCTCTGCAAGATATTTTGGTGATCTACTTTCAATCATACGTACAAATTTTTACCCACTATCAATCACACACATTAAGCTTATCATGATCTTTTGTGCTTTGGTTTTATTTGGTCCTTGTAAAACAATTCTATAGCCTGTGTAAGATCAAAATAGTAACTACATGGTTAAAATACAGCCTAGTCCCTTCAGCAATTATTTAGAAGTGAAAAAGCCATAATGTAGAATGTCTTTTAGTTGCTGTCTCTGTCAATCACCTAGCAACAACATGACAAAGTACTGTATTAAATATGCATGTTAAAAAAACACAGGGCATAGAGAATAGTAAAGATGTTTACAGGCACATTCTATTTTTCTTGTGGTTGCGTTTATGAATAAAGAACAGACTTTGCCCCCCTCTACCCAGCAGCACTCCAAAACCCACTGCCACTTTTGTTTTTCATATGCCATTTCTGTAGAAATGGTTCAGTAATAGCAAACTGAATTGGAGTGTTGTGCTCTCCCCCTTGTTTGGGTTAACTGTATCCCTTTTAATCTAGTAACAAATGGCCTTGCAACAGCACAAGAATACAAAAATATTTTGTATTTTTCCTCTAGCTCCAAAATCACACCAATAAGATCCTTAAAGCCTCTGACATCTAGAAGGCACTTAAAAAATTCACTTTAATAACACTTTCTTGTAGAGCTTTACAAACAGTTCAAAGAAACTGAAACATAGTTATAGACTTTACTAGAATATTCTGAGTCCAAATATGTCTGCTATTTTTGTTTGATGTCCTTTTTAAAATTTATTTATTTTTATGAATGCTACTAAACATCGAGCAAGTTTCAAATTCTGGTGCCTAAACCATTAAAGGAATTATTTTTTGTTAGGTCCCTTGACTTTCATTAGAAGACATTTCCTTAAATACCTTGTGTCTGTGCTGCACAGAGTTGCAAAGTCTAGCTTAGTAAGAGCTGTTACAGTTAGAGCAGCAGTGAAGACTCCTTGAATCAGTACTTGAAGACAGTATTGATAGGAAATACCAAGAGATCATGATACAATATATAAGATCATCATTCGATACATAATTAAGCAGACTTTAAAAAATAGATGTTTGAAGAGCAGACTTACCAGTGGTTTTGGAAGAAGTAGTGAAAAATCAAGTAAAAGCAAATCATTTGTGTTCTAAGTTGGTATTGCTTTTCCAAATAAGCTATTAAGATAAAATAAAAATGACTTTGCTCTCATATTTTAGGCTAAAAATGAAAACAAATGAAACTGCAGACTCATTCAGTGGCCAAGAGTAAATAAGTATATAAACACATCTGTTTTGGATGAAGCAAATTAACTTTGAATGAGCATAAGTGATCTGAGCTTTGATTTTACTTCATATATTAGTAAAATCATCTAGTAGGAGAATGCTGAGGCCAGATTGGAGTTTGGTCATGGGTTGACTGTCACCATCCTCAAATATGTCTTCTGGGTATTTGCTTTACCTAACCAAACTGGTGATGTGGATCACAGAACAGATCAGACCAAATTAGCATTTCCTCTTGTTTAGATTTTTTCTTTTCTTTTTCTCAGAAAATGGAAAGAAACAGTTACAATTGGATTGTTTTTTCTTTTCTACATTTATAGTTTCCCTTGTTGTGCTCCCTAGATATGTGAAAAACAGCACTAAAAACCAAAATAATTAAAAATTAATTTGGAATCTGTTTTGAACTAGTAAGGATATTTTCCCTAATATAGTACTCAGGTGGTCTAATTTTATCTTTTACACTGAAAAACAACCATTTGTTATGTTCAAGCAAAAATTCTGCTACCTTTCATCATCATTTTTAACAGTGCTCTCAGCATCATAGCTATTATAAGCTCTGAGGTTACAGCAGATATGCAGAATTGCATTGCCCATTATTCATAAAAATTAGCTGAGCTTTACATAACAAAAAGCTGTAGACTGCAGATCTGTTATGGCCAGAAAAAGAAACTTAAGGTAGCAGAAAACATGAGGTTCAGGCAGGAACATGAAAGGGTCAGGAGGCTTCATGAAATTCTCATGCACATTATCTCAATGGTGAGGTTCCTGCAAGTAAAGAACAGTATAGAAAGAAAAGCAATGTAAGAGCCAAATACTTGTATATTGCTTTGAGATGTAATTATCCCAAACATGTTGATTTATGCAAGCTGCAATTCCATTTCTACTCTCTAGGGGACCCTACTGTTCCAGTGACACAAAAAAATGTTAACCCTATCGTAAACTCTAGTATGAAACAAGCACAATATTTTTCCCAATCCTGTAGAATGAGGAAATTATTTGGCTTAGGTAAGAGGATGCAGCCAATCTCAGAAAGTCATTGTTATTGTTTTCTTAATAGTCACGCTAATTTATGCCCTTTGAGCAAGCTGTGCATAACATATCTTTAAGACATACAGACCAAAGATGTTTTTATTACAGACTATTGGAATTTTAACAGAATTGAGTGAGAGACATCAGAGATCCATTATCTATAGAGCTCATAATACCTATTTATCTAAGATGCATTAGATCTCTATTAGGGTATAATAATCTAAGTATGTATGTATTCATACATTTGTGTATATATACTTTTTTCTTTTTAACTACTTTAGGATATTTGTTACAGTTCTGAATTTGTTCATTTTATATGGAATTTTGGTTTACATGGTGATTCTTGAATGATGCAAGGACAGCTGTTTTTACAAGTACTATAGTCTGGCAGACTAGAATACAAAGAACCCTTAAGAAAGTAAAAATTAGTAGGTGGGGAATAAAGTATAGAAAGGGACAGAAGAGAAAGAATTTAAGTTTACCTAATGTTCCTCAAGTTTACCTTTCTTATGATGCTTCTCCTCTTCCATTTTACTTGTTTTAATATTCTCTGATGGAGAATGTACTTGTCAGCACTCATAGAGCTGTTATCTGTAATTATTAATGACACCTGCAAGATGTAGTGAGCTCCTGCAAAGTAAAATAATTAAGAAGAATTCCAGTGACTAGAAAGCCTAAAAGTCAGTATAGGCCTCTTTGAAGCCAACACTAATAGGCAGGAAATTTGTCATGGCTATTACTGTTCTCCTGATTCAGTTAGAAGGCCCCAAAACGACTGAAGAGGACGTACATCTGTAGAATTGCGATTTGTTATTTGGAGAATGGGCATAATTGCAAACTAGCAATATAAGGAGATATAATTGCAAACTGCAATATAAGGAGAAGAAAAAAATCAAATATAAAGTGCCATGATTAAAGAACACACCAATTTACAATCAGACAGATTATTGACTCAGATATCCCATGAAAGCAAACTGAATTCTTGTCTTCAGTTATTACAGAATCCTTTGCACTGTTATCCAGACGGCACCTCAATTTCATGTACACAGAATAAATCAGAGCAATACAAATCAAAAATCACAATAAACACCAATCTCACTGTCCACTACATTAAACAGACTATATGCACCATTAAATTTTTATTAGTGAGATGTTTTTAAGTCTCTTCTTATTTCATACAGAATTTAGCAATATCATTAAAGAGATATCTGAGATGTTTGGTAAGCAAGTGTAATTTTGCAATTCAAGGTTAATGGTGCTTAACTATAGTGAAAAGCATAAAAAGAGGCTACCTTGAGAGAAAACAAGACAAAACAAAATCAGAAACATAGGATGAAAGGCTGTCTGGGTAATATATCTCTCTATTACCCTGTGTGGAAATGAATGCAAAAGAATACTGATAACAATTGCTGCTAAACATCAAGAAAAGGGGTCTCAAAATCAGAAAGGTTTGAAACCTGAGTTCTCAACACAGAAAAAAAGTGTTCTAGATGAAAACACTCCAGAACCTCTTTAACTGAAATTAGCAGCTACTAAAATGGCCATCATCTTCTAGAAGGCACATTCTTAAGAGATACGTAATTTTATTACTTTTTAATTATATTATTTTAAGACTATTACCAATAGGTAACATACCAACATATCTTTTGAGTGTACTCTACTGTCTTTTTAATTATGTAGTATCCCTAATACTGGCCTTAAATCTAATCATTTGTGAGTTTTGTACCCAGCAGAACCTGTGCTGGCTAGAAATCATCACACAGGTACCTGAAATTTCACAAAGCTCTTGTGCAGTTCTTCCCACACACTTGCCCTCCCCCACAAACCCAGAACCAGACGGGTTTTCCAAATAATAAATTGCAATTCTACAGATGGAAACTGATCTTCTCAACTGCAACAGGCTTTGACAGCCTCGACTTCCCTGGACTGAATACTTCTGCCTCTCTCACTTATTGAGCCTTATTAACTGTCTTCTACTCCTTGTATGGCATTGCTTAAAGAGCATTTATTCAGTCATTAGCATTAGATATTCTGTTTAAGATGTTAGACCTCATACTTAGTCTGCAGTTTCCCATCTATTTCCCATCTAATTTACAAGATACGATCTTATTGTCAGTTTTATAGGCCTATAGCTGAACTAAAGCATAGTTGATGTTAAAACTGAGAAGAAAGAAATTTGTGGACTACTCAGTCTGTAACGGAAGGTGTCTCTCCTCAAACTGTCAAGTTCATTTGCAGCCCCACTGGACTCTTCAATGGCCACCATCAACTCAAACAGAACAATGATGTTCTCACTCAAGAGAAAAGCCAGATGTCCTAAACTGCTGTGACGGATACACTCTTTTCCCAGCTCAACCTGACCTGTACCTTACATGCAGCCCTGCTCAGTTGCTGACCACCAGCGATTTATCTAATCCTGGTAGGCGCCACGATGCTGATTTCTTCTCTGACTTAGACTCAACATAACAGTCCTGAAGGCTGCATCCCAAAGGGGAGGTAAGGCTGATACACTAGCCAATGGTCCTCTGAA
>JAUBOD010000601.1:3261399-3273115 GCA_032353885.1 Nothura maculosa | reverse complement strand
CTGGTAGCCCTGCGCTGGACTCTCTCCAGCAGCTCCATATCCCTCTTGTACTGGGGAGCCCAGAACTGGACACAGTATTTCATATATATATATATGTATTATATGTTTAAATTTATATTCTACTATATATTCTAGTATGTATTCTTTTAATATATTCCTTTATATACTCATATACACCACATTTTTTATATTCTTTTCTCTTAAAAATGTACCTCATTATGGGTCATTTTGTCCATTTTAAATGGATCTATATACATCATCTAAGATTTTTCTTTACTGTAGTAAAATTATAACAACAAGCCTGAGTGATATAAACTGACAGAAGAAAGAATTAAAAACAACTAATTTTGATGTGACAGGCTTGACATGCCTTGAAGTATCTTTGTCTTTTTACAATTACCAAAAAGATGGCATAAATTCTTTTTCGTGTGCTCTATTTCAATACCAGGTTAATGATGTGCCTACACTCAGTCTGAATTGGGTTTGCACTGTCAAAATATCCAGTGTAGCAGACTTGAAAACGCTCATAGTTGGGAAACCACACATTTAACTTGGATTAAAACAGTTACTATTTCTCCATGTAGATGAATACATCTGTGATACAAAGGTTTTACCTTCTGGGGGTTCATTTTTTGTTGAACCACATCCATGAAATCCTCATCTGAGAGAGTGAAGGTGGTATCAGCAGAGCCTTTTGCAGGTCCTTGATAGACCTCTCCAGAACCATTCTTTAAGTCAATTGCTGAGAAGAAGCAGCAAAGACAAAATTATTTCAAAATAAAGATAACATTTTCAGTCTACAGTAACATTAGTTTTCTTATCTATTATTATGATCTGTCCAGTGTAACCACAGTCATTGGGAAACAACAGATCTTTTCTTCTTAAATGAAACAAAACAGTGGATATTACAACAGAGGAGAAAAAAAAAAGAAAAAAAAATGAACTATTGAAATTAGTAACACAGGTGGTAATAGAGGTTTACATCTTAAATGTTAGGATTTAAGCAATTAGATGGTAATAAGACCAAACTTCAAACTGTGTCTTTTCCCTTTTAGATGAATGGAATTTTTTTTTTAATAGGAAGTAAAATAAGCCAAAAATACAATTTAAAAATCCACATTTCAATCACAAGCTGCATTCTGCTTATAGTAATCAAAAGAAGGGTCACTGCTACATAACCTGAAAATCCTGTCCTTTTATTTTTATGCATAGACTCAAAGACATTAACATTGTACTACCTATCTCTGACATCCTAATCAAGACCTACCTATTCTAGAACAATGGGCTAGAATCCACTCATTTATCACCCAAATCACTAATCCTTCTGTAGTTCAGACATCACTCTTTATAGAAGACAAAAGCATATATTTTCTAACTGCTTAGCCTTTTCTAGTATTCTCTTAAAAAAGAGATTCCCTTAAAAAGTTTCTTAGCAATTTGGAGGGGAACTTAAATAAAGCATTGGGAAAAAAAAAATCTATGTCGAAGCAGGAAAATTTCCACCTAGAAAAGATCAAAGACAACAGCTGAACAGCTAAAACATCTCTTGAGGGAAAAGAAGTTAGCTAGATTGTCAAGAAAGAACCAGCTTTCTGGTTATTAGCATTTATAAACCAAATATTCACAAGCATATACCTCCAAACTAACTTTTTTGTTTTGGTTTGATTTTACAGCAAGAGCTTAGCCAGTTAATTCTAGAAATACACTAGTTCAAAAAACAAAACAACAATTCATCTGAAAATTCTTTCATAGGTGAAAAAAAAACAACAGAGAACCAAAAACTGTGTCTACACAGAAGATAAGATACGAAAGGTACTAATTACTACAGAATTTTTAAAGCTAATAATAACTTTGAGGTTTTAAAATAGCAGAAATCAAAAATAGTGGTGGCAAACATAATGTTATATTTGTCCTTTGGTCATATAGCTTGCTCTCCTTGGGGTAAACAGGATCTCAAGCACTGGCTAACTACCTGCCCTTCTATTCTGGAAAGCCAAAAATTCCTCAGAGTGTTTGGAGCTTCAGATTTTTTTTTTCCCCCACATCAAACACCCCGTCAAAAATAATCTGTTATAATATTAACCCTGCCAAGTATTGTGTCATCTGTTTAGAGTAATATTTTGATGAGACAAGCACTGCACCTCCCTCTGAGTTTGCAAATCCCATCTTTCCCTTTAAACATTTTCCTCTTTGCTTATACGGTAAGTACAAACCAGAATCATACACTCAACTGAATGTTTCTGCAATGACACAGCAATTCTAATTACAGAATCATTGCTACCTTGCCAATATTAAGATAGTCAGATAGTGTCCCTCTGCTGTCAGGTTTTAAGGCACTTGTTTGACTATGGAGACTTATTTCTACATATACTGTCTCCTGTGAAGTCTTTCTCAAATTTTTTTTTCCAAAAAGTTAAGGAAAACTGAACAGATTCAGAACAGATTTCGTTTGAAGTGTTGAAGTCTTTCATTTTCTGAAATCTGTTCTAAAATGTTACAGTTACCACAAAACTAAAAGGGGAATTAATAAGTGTTCTGTGAAAAGTGACATTATAGATTATTATTATTATCCTCTTGATTTTAACAGATACCAAGATAAATTATAATTTCAGTGACGAGTTTAATAGCTATCACTAACTTGACACAACAAGAAAAGAAGAAAGCAAATATTGCCGATAGAAACATAATATATATGTATCAGAAAAAGGCTACAGTGTGTCAATATTTAAGATGCCAGCAACTAAGCTGCAACTACATACAAGTAACATTATAGGTGCAGATGAGCTTTACAAAACAATTTCATCTTTATATTTTTTTCTGTTTTATTTTTGTACTCCTCACAGCTAGCAAAATAAAACATTAGGCAAGTTTCACTTTCTCTCCAGATCAGCTTCACTTACATATGCACTAGAATATTACTAGAATATGCTCTAAATATTTTGTTTACAAACTGTTTATATAATGCACATTTATTAAACAATAAAAAGCCAAAAAATATTGACATGGTACTAGGGCCATGAAAGCTTTCCTAAACTTTCTGAGTTTGTGGGTAGGAACTGCGTAAAATCCTTTATGAACCAGAACATCTGCTACATAATATATCATCATAAGAAAGCCTTCAAACATTGTTCCAGTAGACTAAGTAAGTACAGTCCACGAAAGAGGAAAAATAAATAAAACAAAACAAAACTTATCAAGTCATTAAATAAAATGGTTACTAGTTCTTCAGGTTAAGCCAACCAAACTTATTACGATACTCTTGGAAGTGAAATAACATTGCCAAAACAATCACGCAAACTTAGGCTAAAATGCTAGTCACTGACCTTCTAAAAAATGGAACCAAAAAGCCTTAAATTCCAGAATTTAGGACATGGGGTTAGCTTTTGCTTACTAAGATCTGCCATGTTAAGGAGAGAACTATCACCAAACAGACAATTTTTTCTTTATTCTGCTTCACAGATGATAGCTAATTGCAATACAAAACTCATCCTCAAAGCAAATTTAACAAAATATCACCCACCATTCATTGCCTGGAGTCATATCACATCATAAACTACTTAGCAGTTTCCAAGTAATTTTGGTGAGATGTTTGCAGTCAGCTACACGTAATGATCTCTTTCCAGTTTTCTTCAAAAGTTTTATTCTTCTGAGACTTGGAAAGGAATAAACGTATCTTCTGCCTTCGGCAATTCCTTTAGAAGCATAGCAAAAAGCTACAGATGGGTAAACTGTTCAGGAGAACCATTAGCTATCACTTAATAAATCCAAATTGCTATGTCTTTCTCTTGTGAAAACAGAAATTGCAGAAAAGGACCTTAACTCTTCACAAAGGAGTTGTACAGTAATAAATATATGGAAGAGAAAAGAAGGCTTTAGTGAAATCAGCTGGAGAAATCAAAGCTAGTGGACTCTTACTAAGAATTTGGGGGTGCTAACACCACCAAGGGGAAAATGGAGACTAACAGAATTTCAGAGCCTTTGGGTTGGCAAACAAGACGCCCAGTTTTTCTCCTCAATGCTGTCAGTGAGAGGGGAGGATGAGAGAAGTAGATGGAAAGACAACACAGTGAGGCAAAGACAGTCCTGGAGATTCCTGGAGAACAGTGATAACTTTTTGACAGGAGTGGTAGAAGAACCAACGAGAAGAGAGGTGCTGCTCAACCTAGCACTAACAAACTAAAAAAATGTAAGGGTGACTGGAGATATGGAGCTAGCATTGGCTGCAGTGATCATGAGATGATGGCATTCAGAATCCAGTAAGGAGGAAGTCGCGTAATAAGAGGGATAACAATCCTTGGACTACAGGAGGGCAAAGTTTGGTCTCTTCAGAGACCTGCTTGGAAGAATCCCATAGGGTTAAGCCCTAGAAGACAGGGCATCAAGAGATAGTATTCAAGCATCACTTCCTGCAAGCTCAAGTCTGCTGCATCCTTGTGAGTAAGGAGTGAGGTAGACGGAGCATGAAACCTGTGTGGATGAGCAAGGACTTCCTAGCAAAATTCAGATAGAAGGAGGCATACAGAGCGTTGAAAAGAGGAAAGAACTGTGGGAGGATGCATCAAGAAAGCTGAGTCTGTTCTGCCTAAAGAAGAAAAGGTTGAGAGGAGACTTTATTAATTAGTATAAATACCTTAAGGGAGGATGTCAAGAAAATGAAGCCAGACTTTTCAGTGATAGCCAGTGATAGCACAAAAAATACCACAAACTGAAGTACAATAAGTTCCACTAGAATTTGAGGAAAAGCTTGACTGCTAGGATGACAGAACACTTGAACATGTTTGTGTGGAGTTTCCTTCCCCGGAGATCTTCCAAAGGCCTCCTCCAACCTTAATCATTTTGCGATTCTGTTATTAAACAAACAACTGTTCTAAAAAAGCTCCAGTAGTGATAAGCTTATTGCTTCCTGATGTTATCAAAATTTATACTGCCTTATCTATATTTCATATATCCTCTTAAGAGGAGTTAGAACAGTTTCATAAGGAACTTGGAACAGTTTCCCTTCATAAGGAAAAACACAATGTAAACTTGTGTTTATCCACACAGTTCATCCACACTGGTCACAGTTCATCATTGATCAGACAGCAAACTGTCTGAAATTTCACATGCCAAATGCAAAATACCTGAGGTTCTTTTCTATACCTTCAGAGTTTTATGTAAAAGTAAAGGTTATGGCTAATTAGACTCCTGTTACCAATATTAGTGCTATCAAGAAGTCTCTCTGTAATGAGAACAGTTAAATCCAGCTCCCAAATACCACTTAAATTAATAAACACACAAAAAACCTCACACCATGAAACAGAGATCAAAAAGTTATAGTTAGGTTTAAAACAAAACAAACATTAAAAAAATAAACAAACAAAAAATCCTTTTGGTCCTTTAGAGAATAGAAAAGATCAAATTGTCTGTAAGACTGAAAAATTCCCTGAGCTGCATTTCATACTGCAGTTTTCTTTGCTGTTTTCTTTGCTGCGCTCACCTCCCAGCCTTCTCAGCAGATCCCAGCTCAAGGACATTAGCTGAACAGGCTGCAGCTACAACCATGAAGCATGACAGCAAGCAGCTGCAGGGCTCAGATTGTTTCTAGCGCTGCCAGTTGATGAAGTATTAAGAATAGTACAAAGCAGGGCAAAAGTGACAAGACAAAATATTTAAAAATAAGGCAGTATCATGGAGTAACAGATTTAACAAAAGAAAGAAACCTAGTACGTAGCCCACAAGAAATGTAAACACTGCCTGTAAAGTCCTAGGAGGTTCTTAGACAGGTGGATAATGAAGCAATTAAAATTAGGTCAAGACTTAAAACAAAATCAACCCTAAAATCATAACCTACTTGATATCTGGGATAGATTTCAAGACTTTTGAACATGAATTGAATGACTACAATGCATTTACCCAAAGGAACCAAAACCTAGCACAGTAGACTCCGCTCACTTAGTCTTTCCTCATACAATAGATGCTCCAGTCCCTGCATCACCTTTGTCGCTCTCCACTGGACCTTCTATAGAAGCTCCACGTCCCTCTTGTACTGGAGAGCCCAGAACTGCCCCCAATACACCAGGTGCAGCCGCACCAGAGCTGAGGAGGGACAGAATCCCCTCCCTTGACAACAGATAGAACTTTCACTCACATACAAAAGCTTCTACATCATTAAAAGAAAAAGTCAAGTGCTAAGTCAGTAAGTGGCAGTTTGTGTTACATATCTCAAGTTGGATGCTATTCCTTAGGTATATTAAAATCCCTGCCCTCTTGCACATCCACCGTGCAAAATGAATTATGATAGTTCCTTGCAGAAGGGACAGCACATAACAAAGTTCTTGAATACTGAATCATAATACTGCTAAATCAAACTGCTTCCCAGCTTCCAGATGCATGTTCTAGCAGGTCTAGAAGGGAGTGGGGAAGTTAGTCAGAATTGTATATTTTTATATATTATTTTATATATTTTTATATATTTTTATATATATTTTTAAATATTATATATTTTATATATTATTTTATATATTATTATTTTATATATTTTATATATAAAATAAGACTTCCATCAAGCAGATACACTAGATTACTAGGTTTCACTTTGCATTAAAAAGTTAGAGGGTAGTAGCCTGATATCATTCCATCTAACTACAGCTGATAATAGAGTTGTCACAAGCTATTAGCCCTTTGCCAATGAATTTACACAATTATTTTACACCAAGGAATTTCAGAAACCTAGGATAATTGAATTTGATGACTTTGTGAATATTTAAATAGAAGAAAACACAAATTCCTAGCTCATAGACTTTTTTTTGAAAATATTGCCCAATGTTGCTGAAAAAGAAGGACTAATTGTTTTCTAATTCAAAAAATTTGTGGACAGACATAAGATATTCAGAAAAACATCAGATTATGCAAAGTTCTTTGAAAAGCTGATACACGGCGAAGAGTTCTTTATATATCTTTATAGCTACACACTAATTTTCATGAGGTAAAATATAAGGACATTTTCTACACATATCCTCCTTGCCCCTATATATTTATATGCTTATATATGGCCCCACATATTTATGGCACTACAGACATAGTCATTCATAAACACTTTGCACTGCTTTTACACCTGGGTTTACAGGAACTAACTCACACACTATCAAAATTTGCAGTAATCTTTACAACATTTGGTTTAAGCTCCTAGTACAAGTAAGGATCGGGACATGCCTAAGATAATATTAGATCCTTCATTCCACAATGTTAAAGTAGTTTCAAATTTGCATTAGGATCAGATTTTGCCCATCAGAACAGGGGCAAAGGGAACGGTCAGAGAAAAGTCACAAGTTTTTAATCCCTTTTAGTCAGTGCAAAACTTATCAGAGAAAGAATTTCTTCTTTCCTGTTTTATGAGGGACCAGAAGACAAAACAAGCTCTGTTTGAAAATAGAAAAAGTTCTCGTTGACTCTTGATTTATTCAAAGCAATAATCCTCTTGCTCAAGATATACTGCCTTATATCACCTTCTATAAACACTCATCCACATTAAGCTCAGGCCCAAATCTCTAAATGTGTCTTTCCTGCATTCAGCAGTTTGCAGCTCTAAATCTTTCCGAGCCAGAAACTTTACTCATGTCTTTAAATATGCCCACCATATTTTTCATATATTTATTTGTCCATCCATCCTTTGAACATATGTAAACTTGAGTTGAAATCACAAACAAAGCACTTCTGAAACTAAAAATAATTATGAACCATCTTGAAGAAAGAGTAATTTTCAGCTTATTATAAACATGAGCATCACTTTATTTGTAATTATTTACTTCGATATTTTTAATATGTTGAGGGTCTTACTACAAACTCATAAAAAAATTAGTTGACATAGCACACACAAGGGAAGCAGAAACTTCCTCTTCAAGTATTTTAGGGTTTAACCCATGAAGTACTTGTACAGCCTTTAACAAAAAAGGAAGCCAGAAAACACATTTTAAGCATTCTGTCCAGGTTCTCAGCATGTTCATCATTTCTTTTACTGAGAATGGAAAGGTGAAAAATTGCAGAGACACAAGGAATGTTCAAGACTGTGTTTTCAGACAGCAGATCCTGCAGGTCGAATTACGTAATATTCCCTCAACCTCATTTTGATTTTAAGGTTCTCAATGCCCTAAAGTTAACTGCTATCAGAGTGGAAATCACTGGAAACGACCCCTTAGATCATAAAAATAGCCTGCTGCAAAATGGAAGTAGGAAAGACCTATAAATACCTCAAGGAGGGCAGTGAGGAGGATGGGGCCAGCCTCTTTTTAAAGGTGGCCACTGACAGAACTAGAGGAAATGACTACAAACTGAAGCACCAAAAGGGTGACAGAGCAGTGGAACAGGCTGCCCAGAGAGGTTGTGGAGTCTCCTTCTCTGGAGATCTTTAAAACCCACCTGGATGCAGCCCTGTGCCATTTGCTCTAGGTGACCCTGCGTGTGCAGGGGGGTTGGACTGCATGACCTCTAAGGTCCCTTCCAATCTTCAGGATTCTACGATTCTATGATTCTATCTTGAGCAGTATTAGGGGAAAGGCATGACATCTTCCCCCAACCCTAACAGCAGCCTTGTTATTCCAAACCACGCTTGTTTATCCTTAGAAAAAGAAAAAGCAAAATTACAAGATTCTAAATCACTCTAGGAGATGTGATTTAGGTTCCCTTTCTCTCCACCCTGGGAGAGGAATTGCAGATCTTTAACAATTAACGAGAACTGAGAATAAGACACTGCACAGACCTAACACTAATTAAGTAAAATCACAGTTTATGGGATAAAGTGCAGCACAGACTGAATCTGACCTACCAACATGCCAGTCTCTCTTGAGCTGAGATACTGGCAGTCCACTCGTTCTCCAGCGCTCAAAAGCATTCTGGAAGAATCCAGCTGTTGAGGCCAAATACAACATAGCACCCTAAACAACAGATTTTCATTTCTATACAAGAGAACACTCAGGATTCTCTAAAAAAGTGTTTCATTTCTCTAAAAAAATAAGTGAAGGTCTGCCAGTTGCAACTCAACTATTTTATGACATTCTTATCCCTCAAAAAGAGACAGAAAATAGCAACACCAAAAACACAGAAATATAATCAGTCTCAAAACATACACTTTAATTTGTGCAAAAAAATGCATGTCCTTAGAACTACATCACAAGCAGGAAGAATGAAAATTTAGGGATAAAAAAAAATCTATGAGGAAGCAGTTTTGCCCAATCACATAACTGTATAATTCAAATATTAAGAATTGCTTCCTTTTCATTTATCACCAGAACAGGCTTCAACCTCTATCCATCATCCCAGTCCTGGGCCTGAAAAACCTGTAAGCAGCACAAACTTTCCCTAAACTTCAATTTCATAATTTCTGAATGGAAACAAGCTGTAATATAATTGCACTGAAGTTACAATAATAATGCAGGAAATGAAAATTGAGTTGGTTCAGATTAGTTATCTTACATATGTACGGTTGAATACATATGTCTTTTTCCTGAAATACAGAACTCCTTGTGGCTTAATCTAGCCTGCTTTTCTAAGTACAAGATACTTATTTTGGAAAATTCAAATAAGGATGCATTGAATAAGTTGGTTTTTCTTTACTTACAGATAGCAAGTAAAGTTACAGAAATGCATTTTTATAAAGCTTATTTTGGAACTTTGATCTCCTTGCAAAACTTGCTTGTGCATTCAGATTCTACCTATTAGCTTTATAATGAAAGTAGGTAATCTCACTTCATTTAAAAAATGTATGCATGCATTCTAAAAACAAAAGCTATGACTTACTCCACTGAACTGCAGTTCTTCCATCCTTAGTGATATCCCATTGAAATATGGCATTCACTTTTTTTACCAGCTCTTTTCCAATGTCTTTGATCCGACGACCAATTTCTTCAAACACAAGGTCACTCTGCAGCCTTGCAGTCTTAAAGAAAAAAAAAACAAAGAATTTTAAACAGAAAGCTCTGTTAAAAAGTAATAAATGTGATTATTGCTTGAATAGTTGAAGTATTGTGTCCAGGAAAATGTCTAATGTAGAATGATTAAATGCTACTGAGGCTTCTTCCGCCAGAACAATCACCTCTAGCAGCCATTAGTATTAAAGAGTACATTCACACAGAAGATGTTTTATGCAATCAGTTGTTAGAATTATTCATATCTTGCTTCATTACTTTTGCCATTTATCATTGCAACTTAAGACATGCTTTATAATCAGGATTGTTTAAGGGCTCCTAAGTTTCTCTTTATTCCTTTTGTAAGGTAACTATTGCCACTCTTGCCATGGTGAACGGCATTTGTTAGTTTTCAGAGCATGATATGTTTTCACCAGTGTGTTACTTTAATCTGACATTGAAAACAGAATGCACTATGAAACAGTCAGAATTTCAGTGCAAACTGTATTTTTATCCTTTAAGACTGGAACAAACTATATTTACATGTCTAACATTTGCAAAGATATAAAGATTTTGCAAGTCTTTTGTTAGTTTTCTTTAAGAAACATTTGTAATGGATAAAATACTATACTTAAACCTGCTTCTTTGACATTCCTCTAACTGCAACTACAGTGAAAATGTCCCTAAAAACTTGTAAGGTGTGCTGCAGTATCTACTCAAAAACTAGGATGCAACCCTCCTTTTACTGCTCTCTTGCCACCTTTATGGTTACCTTAGACAACATTTTCCATTAGGTAACATGTTTTCCTGTGGCTTCCAAGGTTGCCAAACTTCACTCATTCAAGATGAAGACATCCCTGATGGATGTCTGCCTCAGCTAGTCAAGATATTTCAGCCAATGAATCTTAGTGAGAGGAAAAACAAACCATTTGGCCTACATTAAAAAAAAAACCCCTTATAAGAATTTCACCGAAAACTTGTAATGACTATATATTTTGGAACCTCAAATGGAAATTTGGTAATAAGTCATTCCAATAAAAGAGGTTTGACTTTACACACATTTAAGTAAGTCTGTTGAAACATAGCCAAGTTACAAGCCTCTGAAAACTGTACCAACACATGCTCAACAAAATACCGTTCAAAATATGGCAAGATGATTCCCAGAGCGCTCTCATTGTACTGAGTGTAACCAGAAGAGCCGCAGGGCTATCCCTGAAATCATTCCTTGTGGCACCTGGAGGCTGTTACAGTGCCAGCACTGTGAGAGAGATCAAACAAGGCACACAGCAGTCTTAATTTTCTTGGGAAGACTTGACTGGCTAACTATAGCTTTTACACTTTTAAGGTAGATTTTTTTCTTTTTTTTTTTTCTCCCTCAATTCAAATATCCACATTATAGTCCTTGAGACTCAGAGGATTTCACTAGTAGCTTAACTGCAGCTTCCTTCCTCGAACTGTCCCATGCACTTAAGCAGCGCAGCTATCAAAGCATAGGAACTACAGAAAACTATAGCCCAAAATGTCACCATAGTCATCACTGACTATAAAGTTTGTGGGCAGAAAACTGCTTTTCAGCTCCAAAAGTGTGGGCTGGATGAGTGCACAGTGAGGTGGATTGAAAACTGGCCGGATGGCAGAGCTCAGAGGGTGATGGCAACAGGGCAACAGGGTTTTGGCTTCTATGACCACAGGACCATGTTTGATGACCACCAGCTAGTGGAGCATGGTGGGAACCACCTCACCAAGAAGGGCAGGTGGGTATTAAAGGGCAGGCCAACGTGGGAGACACTGTGGTGGGTGTCTGCTACAGGCCTCCTGACCAGGAGGAGGTGGCTGAC
>JAUBOD010000601.1:3206561-3258515 GCA_032353885.1 Nothura maculosa | reverse complement strand
GTGTTATTATTACTTAACAAGTAGCTCTTAGGAAAATAAAGAACACACACACACACACACACACACACACACACACACACACACACACACACATATTATTTTAGAAAGGATTTCCTTAAGTTTCCTTAAACTCCATAACTTAGAGTTTTATGCTCTAAGTTTCTTGCAGTGCAAGTAGTACTGTATTTTTTTTTAACATTGTAACATGACACAAAAATTGCAAGGAGAAAGGGGAAAAAAAATCTTTTCATTTTATTATTGAAATAATTAAATCAGAGAAAAAAAAATATTTTGACATTATCTCTTTAAAGAAGACTGACAGCCAATACCTTCCTTTCTGGCAAGACCATATGGTTTAAAAAAACAAAAAAAAAACAAACAAAAAAACACCTCACAAAACCATTCTGACTTATTGCAGTGAATAGATGAGGAAGGCAAAATAACTCCCTACAGGTACTGTCAGGTAAAAGGACGACAGTAGCTGAAGAAGCAACAGGATCACAGCTTAGCTATTGCATAAGTGAAATCAGTACAGAAAGACAGTAATAAGGATTATTATAAGAAATCACATCTAGCACCTTGTCATTGCCACAATGCACAATTTAACATCATATTGAAAATGGATTTAAAAATGCACATAAAAGTTATATTGACACTTGTACTGTCTGATTCTGCTTAACTTTGTTGCAAGTAATAAGATGGCTTACAATAATAAGTCAACAATAACTTTGCAAAATCACTAGAAGAAACAGTGGAAACACTGTTTTTTCCTTTTCCTTAAAGGAAAACACAGTGTTTTCCTTTAATTCTGTTAAAAGTTGTCATTTCTCTTCATAATTTCTCCTCACAAGCTAGTTAAAAAGTTCTATATAAAAATCCCCCCAAATCATCTTTGGTTGAACCAAGCACACTATTGAAGTAATCCTAACACACAACAGATGATCCCATTCTGCTTACAGATTTCAAAGGCCTGGGAAGAGCATCATAAATTCTGTGAGGTTGGAAGTCTCTCAGGACAGAATGGTAGTAACTTTTAGACATGCTCATGTGTCTCTAAACAATAATCTCCAAAGTTCACCAAACAACTCTTGTCTTAACTATCAGCCATCTCACACAGACGGTTCACACGTAGTAGCAACATCACTGTCAGAGGAAAATATCACCCTTCTAAAATTTTACAGCTGCTACTAGTCCTCAAGTCTGCAAGCAGAACTTACTTCCATCAGTCAACATGTATTCTGAAAAGTTATATACCTGTGGAAACACTTATCCTGTGTTCCTGTTATCATTCTCCTCATTTGATCTTGTTTGCCCAAAACCTCTCTATAGCTGCAATGATCACTGCTGCTAGGCTTATCTAGCATCTGCTTTGGCTGCAGTTTTACTGAGATGTAAATATGAGGTGTCGCACAACTTCAGCTATCCAGTAATGACAAATAAATTTTGTGTGCATAAACCACCACATATTTACAGGATACCTTCCCAATATAGTAAGAACGAGGTCAAAGAAAATCATGTAGTATAAATCTGTATTCATCGAAGAGCAAACTCTGCCTGTTTTAGTGTGATTAATAGTACAGAGGCAGATGCTGTGACACTTTTGCTGTTAAGCAAGTCCTTCTGAGCAGATGCAACTCAAGTTTAAAATAATTTAAGCTAAACTTGTCAAACTTTACCTGTATAAGCAAGCAACTAGGAATTGATTTAAGCTAAGTAAACTCTTTTAAAAAATTATTATTAAAATTTTAATTATTACAATATTTATTATAATTAATTACTAAAAATAATTTTAAAGGCATGCATAAGGTTACATTTAACTGCATAAAAAAGTACAAACCACACTGACTTGAAATAGCCTTTTGCTTTTCTGCGGTAAACAAAGAAAAACATGAGCTCTACTGCTATTTAACAAAAGGACTGTATAAAAACTTAATGTTTTTATTATATAATTGGAATCTCAGTGACACTGAGATTAAGTAAGAATTTTTAATCCTATTGAAGTTCCTTCATTAATTTTTTTGAAACTTCTTCAATTATGTATTAAATAAATTTCTTTTCTCTCACTTCATCAAGGCCACAGCTATCTTCTATAGAAGTTATAACTTCTATATATCCTACAAAGAAACCCACAATGATGAGTCTGTGTTCTGACCTTGGTCTGAAAATGGATTCTATTTCCTTCCTTCCACATTTCTGTTTGTAAAGTTTGCCCAGGAAAGACTGGTTTTGCAAAGCGAACCTAAAAAAGGACAAAACAAAAAGTGAGAGGAGAAGGAAGATCAGCCGTTCTGAAGTACTACAAAATTGTACTGTGATCTCTTATAAAGCTTAAAAATATAAGCTCTACTGAAATCAGAAACAAAAAAGAAAAAAAGCCAACTAATAATTCGAAATATATTAAACATTTAAGTATTAATACTAGATATAGGAGCTAAAAGGCATGCAGCAACAACTAAAAGCAACTGTGGCAGAAAAGGTAACCCTCAAAACCATTTTCCACACTACAGATACTTCTGGCACAAAACCCAGGAAATTAACTGCAAAGAATGAACCTACAGACCTTGATTGCCTTGAATCTGGTCACATCATTATTTGCAAAGTGCTTCAAAACATGTCTTGCAGCAAACCCAAATGAGCACAATCCGTGTAGTATGGGCTTCTTAAATCCTGTTTTTAAAAAAACAGTATTTTAATGTTTCTAACCTTAGGCAGTTGCATGTCTCTTCTCCAAATTCACACATTTTGTTTATATTCATTTCCTCTGATAATTCTTTAAAGAGACATAATAAAGAAAATCCTGTTGAAAAAGCATTTCTTAGCATGTATTGCTTTGCTTCCTCTGCTTTGACACAAATGCATGTTCACTGAAAAATGGCACTCCACCATTATATATCCCATACAAGACACACAAGAAGAACTAATCTCTGTCTAAAGAATTACAAATTTAAAAACAAGCAAGTCATCTCCATTTACATAGATGCATAGACACACCAGATACAGTGCACGTGTCCGTGCTTAGTAAGGACAAAGGATATTTTAGTGAGAAGAAAATCTGGTATTAGAAGATGTGAAAGAAACTACCTTTAAAATGAAGACACAAATACCACTAGGACCTACATGCTGGAAGAGAAGGAGATTTTGAGATACAGCCCAAAGCCTAAGTCTAAAGCTTAGCAGGAGTCAGGATTAAAAAGAGAAATTGTGATACATTAGGTAATGTAAAAAGACATGACAGAAAGACAGACTGAAAGTAGTAAAAGTTTATTTTCCATCTGTGAAACAGGTGTCCATTCTGCTATATTTAAGATGTTTTAATATGCACACTTTGATAGCACTGTAACATCTTTTCTTGTATGTTGTACACACAGTATTTCTGAATTCAATGATATACTTTACTGTCAATTTAAAAATATGTAACTGGCATTATTTCAACAGTAGTGCTATTCAGCATGTCTCTTGCACATAATGTTTTAAAGCTTTTAGCTCAATAAAAGTTTTTAAATGCAAAAGCCAATAATGACCACAGTTTTCAAGCTCAGCAACTGATTCGTATCTTCAGTCCTACCCTCAACAGTTCTTCATAAAAACAACGGACATCCACAAACAAGAATTCATATAGTAATCAAGTTAGTTTTCTTCTAGACTAAAGTAGTAACTAAATTACATTTTTACTTTTTAGCATTTGAGAATGTCTGCCATAGAAATAAAGTCACAGGAATACACACAAATGCTTTTGTATAATATTTCCTCATACACATTTACTACACAACAATAATCCCAGAATGACCTGAACGCATTAAGGTAAATATTTGTTCTTGTTCATAATGGTGCACATACTCATTTAAAATATTTACAGAGTTTGCAGTCAAAAATTGGATTTTTTTTATCATTAGAAAAATACTCCTTAAACATTTCTGATATATTTTTCCTGGTAATTTAAACTTCTATTTAATACAGACATTTGAATATGATATGGACACAGTTCCAAGGTGCAGCAGGTCATCTTTCTGTTCAGGCAGATTAAGAAATTACTTCACTTACAGACTTAATTTTATTTTTCCATTATAAGTTCCAGTGCACCCATAACATGAGCACGTAAAAAACAATCAAACAAACCAACCGAGCAAAAAATTCCCCACACTACTCCTCTACTTTGTAAAGCATTTTATAGGATTTTTATAAGTATTTTACAGGATTATCATCACTATTTTAAACACTTAGGTCTCAAGTTAAAAGAGGTTTTTCATTTTTTTTTCAATAGTAAATGGGTGATTTAATAATAAATATCTAAATCATCATCTAAACAAAATGAGCAAAATGAGAAGAACTGCATAGTAAATTGAGGAAAGCTCTTATTTCACTGTAACACAAATCTACGTAGAATTACACAAAACAGAGTTAATTTAAGAATTAGTTTGCATCTACAGAAGAGCTTAACATTTACAAAATTACTTTAAGCATGATGTATAGGTCTGTTTCACTACCTTGGTAAGAACATAATATAATGACCCTTGTATATTTAAAAAGTATACTCTGGAAATTTGTAAAAATAGATTTTATATAATTACGAATATATATATATATACACTTTTATGTGTTTATACTGATAGCAGATAAATTTAGAAACAAAATTCTTAAGTAAATAAAATTACAATCTGCCCTTGAGTAATCCTACTACACAAAAACTCAAAATAAATGTTCATGAAGAGAGATCATTATTTCATAATTTCACCTGTGTAAGAATCAGTTAACATACCTTGCAGCCTGTCACTCCGAGATGTAGCATGATATGAATGATCAACCAACTGCACTAGCAACAGTTATATCTCAGCAATTTTTTAAGATAGATTATACCAGATTCCCTTTTTTTTCTGCCCTCTTACTGTTTACTCTGATTGAAAAGACTACATAAGGGAATAAGAAATTCCACAGAATTCCCAAGGTACTTATATAAAAAAATGATTTCCTAAAGAGTTCATGGAATTCCCTCTGCTGGCTTTTGATAGTAATTTACAGTATTTTCTCTTACGAAAAGTGAGGTTATTCATCTGGGAAGATGGCAAAGATTTAACTAATAGAAAAACAAGTCTGCAGATTGGTTTTCACCATAGGCAATATCAAAGCATCATAGCAAATATTCCTAGCTACAAAAAGCAATACTTATAAGTCTTGCTAAAATTTTGAATTAGAAGGCAACTGATGGTCACTCTAACAATCACAAAAAGTATTGTTTTTCCCACCTTATTAAAGACTTACAAAGTAAGCGAAAAAATAAAATATACCATTTTTCATCCAAATTCTAGAACAAAGGCCTTTCTCAGCTCACCTCCAAGAGCAGCAAAATTCGGATCAATGTGTAAAGGATTCCAGTCCCCACTCAGACGATATAAAGCTGCCTGCACAAAAGGAGAAAGAAAAATATGAGCTCACCTGGGCTGCACAGAAACCATCATAAGTCACTCAAGACTTATGAGAGTTTGAGAAATTCATCACTATCTATTTTAAAAATTCTTAAATAACAAACTCTACAATAAACCAGGTACAATAAAACGTAAACATTGTTTTTATATACAAACTGCAAAGAACTGCATCTTTTCTGGTAAATGACCAAACCATACAACTGCTTCAAGAGAAAGAAAGTCAGCTTACACTGCTATCAAGGCTAAGCGGTTGTAAAATAATTTTCTATACCTCACCAGTACATTTTTCAGCTTCAAGTGTCATTTTGAACAGATTCTTCTCACATGACAGAACCATTTGCATTTTTGAAAAAATACTTATAAATGAAACTTCTGCTTTTTTAAAACCTTTTCAATGCAAGATTCATATTAGAAAGTCCAGAAATATTCATATTCTCCTTTTTTAAGAGTAACATGATTATTGATTGCTGCTCTTATGGGTTTCATGTGTAGTGGTTCAATATCAATCAAAAAAGTAAACAAAAGAAAACCAACAAACAAATATGCCATGGTACAGAAAAGTCTTCTAGAGCATTTTATACTGCAAATGTGATCAAACTTAAGAAATGATGAAAAATGTCAGCTCTCTCCTTTTCATGTCCCTACGTGGCTACAGAAATTTTACTGTCAGATGTTAAATTTTTTATATTTGTGTGTGCGCGCGCATGTGTGTGTGTGTGTGTATACGTGTGTATATACACACATATATACACACGTATACACACACACACACACAAAAAAAAAAAAACTGGCTAGCAATCCGTAATAGAGAAGCATGACAAGTAAGCATTCTGTCCAGCCTTCTAGGATAAAAACTTACTGCATGGTCAGATTGTGATGTTTTCTCTAAGGCAGCCTTTCCTTTATGCACTCCAGCGACAATCAGTACAGATTAAAACTAAGCTCTTGAACCCTTTGTTAGTGTAGCTATACAAGGACATATATAAATTGAACATGATTTAAATTTAAAAGATTAAATTAAAATTAAATAGAATTCCTCAAAACATTAAATGCTTGACTCTCACTTGACTCTCTGTTATTTAAGAACACAGAAGAGTTTGACCCTGTTTTTGTGTCTGCAAGTCAGACACACACATGTACATACACATGAAACTTCACACTGTACTACAGCTTAAACACCCGCATTTTGGATACACAACTTCTAAGTAGATATTTCCCCATGGATTTTTGACTTGTTTTCCTCTCTTGAAGAACATCTCCTCTTGGAAATATAGGTTTACTGGTATGACCGATCCCGAAATTTGTAATAGTTCTCCTGCTTTTTCCTCAAATATTCTCCTTATTAATGAAACTTCTTTTATCATTTAAATGATCCTACACACTTGCAAAAATTAGAAAAGACTGCAAAATTAACACTAATAAGAGTACAGTCAAGATGAGTTTGAAGAACTGAGCAGAAAGCATTGATAGTGTTTCACCTCCTAAAAGAGAGGCAGGGTAAGATAAGGTTCTTTGCTGAAGGAATGAATTCACTGAAATCACACTTGCAACCTCACCAGGAATTAGAAATAGTGAAGATATTTCCTCCAGCATGAAAAATAAAGTCAATATTTCATGAAGACAACATTCCTCAGTCCCAACAGTCATCAACTAACAACTTGCATCAAAAGAGCAAGCCAAATGGTCCATGCCACAGAAACCACTATGCAGTGCATTCAAGGACTGCACGGTGAGGCACCCAGTGCTGATCAAACCAACAGTAGCAAATAATAATGAGATAACAAGGTAAAAGCAGATGTTTACACGCTGCTATGCCACAACTAAGGTAGCCAAAATGAAATGAAGAGTGAAAGAAGACAGATGGAAAAGGTTAACACGTATCAGGGTCAGTGGAGGGCACCTTCTCCCTGCACAGACGCCTGTATCTCATCTCAGTTACCACACAGAAAGGGTGGCACACTACTCCCATTCCAGTGGTTCAGAGGACATGCATATACTGCTCTTCTGATATGCTGGATCCTTACTCGTCCTTATCCATGCTCCCTGAGTGTCTTCCCTGTCAAAAGACAAGAGATGATCTGATGTACCACTAAAATCCATTAAGAGCTGCCTTTGGCCTTAATGCCATCGATATTAAAGTTGTAACACCATGGAAGAGTGTTTAAGTAGGGAATATATCTTGTGACCTTAGTTTCACTAAAACTAACTAAATAAAAGCTGCCATTAAAGTTGCTCTCGACAGAAATCTACAAAGAAGAAGTCTTCTTTATTACTGAAGTTCTTCCTTTCAATAGTCTGAAATGTAATAGCAAATCACCTCCCAAAAACTGAAACAAAAGTTTCTCAGATATGATCTGAAGAAAAAAACTTTTTTAAACTAAATCAGAATCTTAAAGGTCTCAATTTCATACTTCTATTAATTTGAAGTTTAACAGGAAAAGTTGTCAGGAGGTTATTTTCAAAAAGGATCTCTTAGTACCAATTTCAATTCAAACTAAGTAACATTTAATAGTAGTACTTAAAAAAATCTATTTATATATGGGGGAGGGGGAAAAGATCAATATGCTTTAAGCCCCAAATCTCAGATTTAACCTAGGCATGCATTTGTTGCCTACAAAAACTGTAATAAGAATCCATTTACTTGGAGAAACATTAAGCAATATTTGGAAGATAATAATTATACAAGACACTTTAAAAATGACTGTAGTCTTTGTGATTCATTAACAAAATGGATGTAGGCTTTAGGAGTTGATTAGGTTCAGAGAATTAAATGTGATCAATCTACTTAACTAAAAATCTGAAGTATGTATATGACAGAAGATACCTGTCTTCTTGTATTTTCAACTACCAGAGTGGTCCTGATTACAGCTAGAAAACAACAGGCTGAACTGGGTAAAACACAGTTGTTATTTCAGATTTAATGCAGCCAAGATCAGTGTGCCAACACTCTTTTCACTGACCGTGGTCTTTGGAATGACTTCATTATATAAACTGCATTCCACATGAGAACAGAATTGTTTTAAAGACTTGTTGGCTCTACTTTCTGTACTTCTACAGTAATGACATTTCCTGAAGTCTTGAGTGATAGCATAAAAAAAAAGTGATACATCCTTGGAGGATGACAAGAATCAGTTGACATGGGGCATTAGACTGAAGTCAGTTGTAATAGAGTTAGATTGTTCTCCAATTAATAACACAAACTGTCAAGTCTCATTTCCTAACAATTTAGGAGTTCTGCCAGACCACAAATGAAAGGCGATACTCGATCCATCTACGCCAATTTTTCTGTCTTGCCTGCAGACTACAATAAAGGTCAGTGGTAAAGCTATCAAAAACGGAAGCCAACTACTCATATATTTTCCCTTCCAACCATGGAGAAAGCTTTGCCCACAAGCTTATCATTCCAAGTATTTGTGTCTGCATGTAAGAATAATTATTTATTTATTTGAAAGTAGCACCAGGCAAACAATCTCACGAAGAACAAGTAATTACTAATCTCAACTACACATTTTGAGGAGCTCAGGTTTACAACAAGAACAAGGAATGTTTCCAGTTTAGCTTCCAGCACTGATGCTGCAAGCACTCAAACTTACTGCAGTACTTAATTAACTCATTGTACTTATAATTAAGCAGCTATCCTTTGAATGTCCTGCATAAAACTTTTTTTTAATTCTCTCTCATGTGGATAAACACTGGAAAACAGCTGCTGGAATTAGTGCATGAAAAGGTAAGGCTTTGTTTGTTCCTTCAGAAAACCTTCATACACATTTTTCTAAACCGAGTGTGTATACGTGGAAAACACAACGAGCAGTGCAAGTTGCTCATGATAATTTCTGAATATACTTGGGAAAAATTTGACTCATACATGGCTTATATATAGATAATCATTAAGTAATGCTGTGCAGGTACATGGCCTATAATAAATTTGCAACTGTTCTTTGCAACAGTTCTTTTTCATCTTGACTATCAAGCCTCTACTTTCTTACCAAAATATCTTTGATTCCTTCTGGAAGGAGAACTGCTAGAAATGTTATACTAACACTTTCACATGTGCATGTAAAAACAGGCACAGAATAGCTCTACTACTTTTATCCTTCCCCATCTTTCATTATTCATGTCTTTACCATCTATCCTTATCACATATTTTTCAGGTTTAAACTCAAATTAATGGCTTGTTGGCACAAAAATCTCATCGAAACATAAGGTGCTACATAGGACATTAGTCATTTTTCAGCACTATGGCAAATGGGCAAAAATTCTTTAGTAATGCCTCCATTTATCAAAAAGACCAAGCCACTTTGGATTGCAGAACTTCACTACAAGTGCAAATAATATATATAAATATTTTCATATAAATATATAAATAAATAATATAGATAAAAGAGGAGGGAACAAACTTCTGTTAATGAAAAGCATTCCATTTAAAGGAAATAATTAATAGTGCAGTAGCTTTTCTTCTTTCTCCTTTACCACACAATTCCAATATAATCCTTTTTAAATTCAAGTTCAGAAAATTACATTCTGATATGCCCAGCAGGAATAAACACAGAAAAACTCAGAACAAATTTTGAAAAAGAGACTATAGAATGTAACAAACTTTCTAAGTAAATGCAATTATTAGGTGCTCACTTACTACACAGTAGTTCAGAGGCACTACAGTACTATTCCTGCATACTGAAACTTCTAGGCCAATTAAGAAAACATTATCACATCCTTGCAATAGCTTCATATTTATTTGTTTTGTTTCTATTATCTTTTCTTTCTATGCATATTTTTTTCTGGCATGATCCATGAAGAAACAGCAGCATTTCATTCCCTCCATTGCAAAACAAATTATTCATGCTACAAACAGCAAGAATCACCTGAGGCTTTCAGGAGACTCTTGTGCTGTCCTCTGAAGTTAATATTAATTCACATGTTTTCAGGCAATGCTGTATTACATTCTTTATAGCGTAGGACATAGAAAATGTTTGTTCTGTAACTGTTTTTCCCCTTACATACACATACTTTCATGGTCTTTTCTCTCACATGACTATATCACACTCAGAGAATAACCTCATCTCAAAATAACAGCGTTCTTGTGCTTATCTTAAATAGGGATAGAAAAGTCAGGTAGCTCTCTGAGGAAGCCAACTCCATTTGCAACACAATGCTTTTTAAATATATTGTAAATAACTACTTACTCTACCTACAAAAACTTTCTTCTAAAATCACACGCAAACATTCACTTATGCTTAAAATGGCAACACAAATGGAATCTCTATAGAATAAAAGATGACTTTTTACAGGGGAGCACACAATTACACAAAAGGCTTACAAAGGTTTTAGAATTTCTTTTCAGAACAAAGAACACATTGTTATCAAAGGCACGGCAACTGTCTTACAAATATTGAATCTATCTGATAACAAGGATGCTGACAGACAGAAACCCTTTTAACAGGAGGTTTTAATTTAATGATAGATTAGACCCTCACATTTTTGCCAGGCCCTTTTTGGTTTAGAAAATATCATTTTACAAGTGCTTTACCTCAAAATCTCTTTCATAACAAACTACTCTTGCACTTGCAAGCCTTCACAATTGCTTCCATCAAGATTCTGCAATTTTAGCAGAACTTGTGATACAAAAACTAAAACCAAGAGCAAGAGGGCAGCTGTACAAGCAAGAGGACAGCAGGACTGAGAATAACTCAGAAATGGAAAGAAGCTCCTGTAGTGTAATCACAGGGCATTGAGGACACCTCTTAAAACAGGCTGGTGCCCGTTCTTTCTTCCACAGAACACAGAAAACAATCATAATTAATTTAAAATCCTCAACAAACAAACAAAAACAAACATTAAAAAACGGCACTTTTTCATATCCTGTCAGCCAATGTTTGATTCCTATCTTTAGCAGACAACTTTATATCTTTTGTATTTTAAATTCATTTTAAATCATATTTTAGATGTGGATTTAATGAATCTCTTTAAAAATCTCAAAACAAATAACAAAAAACTATATTTCCTAAGTGGGTTTTTCTGTGATGTTTACTATATCACCTTGAAAAACACCAGCAGTTGCTCTATGGGACTCTTTAAACTACCTCTTCAGAATGAAAATGCCCCAAACCTTTTTTAAATATCCTTGCTTTATAGATTGGAAACTACAAGACAGCAGAAAAGGTCATATTTGTCAGCAACAGAAACCAATTCTAGCTCTCCAATTTAAAATCTGAGGACCTGATGTTTCAAAGCACGTCACGTTTTCAAAGCACAATGTGCTAGTTCCACACAGATAACCCATTAATTTCACTTTCAATCTGCAGTGTTTGCTCTTCTGAAGTCATTCCAATAGGTCTCATCCTCTCGTATCAGCCATCAAAGTAGTACACATATCCTAGTACTTTGAGTTATCTATCTAATTAAACAACTGTCCACAAAACATAGTAATTCTTTGGAGATGGAGGGGAGAAATCCGATGCCGAAAAGCTGCAATTCCAGACAGTTCCTAACCCTGAGATCATTTTCTTCTCATTCCTCCCTCTTCCAGTGCAACTTGCTATACAAAGCAACACAGAGGAATAAATTTCCTAGGTCATGCCCAGAGCCTTCTCCTTGCTTGTGGAAGGAGTTCTTGGAGATAGAATGATGACATCATTATGACTGTAGGATTGATAACTCCTTTTATCTCTTTTTTTAAAAAAAACATCTTTTTTAGAGACATAGGAGTACTTCCAAACTTCTGAAAAGTACCTTGTAATTCACCGAGCATCAAAAAACTGTCCATCCCAACAAACCTGTATTGGTTTCCTAAGAATCAGATTATCAGTTCTCAGAGGGAATTTAAAGGCTTCTTGAAAGCAAGGCTGGCCAATTTTCCCAACCCTGGCACTCCTGCCCTGGCAGCATATGACAGAAATATACTGAGCTGCATGGAAAAATAACTCTGGGAGAAATTCACAGGTGACAGTGGACATGACACTGCTTTGCAGAGCCATACAGAGCACTACTCTACTACCTAATTCTATGTACACAACTGGTCCCAAAGAATGCTCAATGCCAAACTGAGAAATTACATTTTTCAAAACTACTTTTCTATTTTGTCATTATGTGTACTACTCCCTGTCTAAGAAGTGAATCACAAATAATATTTAGAATCAGAATTTGGACAAAGTGGGAGAATGTTTTAGTCTAAATACATGACACTGTTGGAAGATAAAGGATTTTCCAATTAGTACCATGAGTTAATGTTAACAAAAATGTTACAGCACTGTAAATTCATCTTTTTACAGCCTCAATTTCACATTTAGGCAAACAGCACCAGAAATTTTCAGAAGAAAAGACAGAAGAAAAACAGAATACTCAAATTCCTAAAAAAAAAAAAGAAAAACATTTTATTGGCTACTATTATTTTGTTCATTCTCTCCCTGCTTTATTTTCTGCTTACTATTTCAAGGCTTTTTATCCTGAATATTAATTTGGCTACTTGATGTTACAGAACAGCTTTTTAGTTTCTTTATTTTGCATGTGTCTCATAAGAAAAAAACAGATCATGCCACAACGATATGGCATTTTTTTAATAAACAATACAGAAAGTCACATCAAAATCCATGACCCCACAACTATCTTCTTAGTCAAAAAGTTCTGAGTTGCAACCTGTGACTGTCTTCCACTTTCAGTACTCTCTACAGCTTGTTTTGTTTTTGTCACCAAAAAATTAATTCCTCCAAAGTCAAACTCATTTGGGAAAAGGGTAACGAGAAAATTCTCCAGAGACATAGGTCATTAACTGTGTATCTTAATTGCATGAGGAACCATTTAGTGAATCTGTTTTCATTCATTAATTTAAGGCATTGGTTTGAGAACCAGCAGGAAAGAGTAACTTAGTGATACCAAAGCTCTATAGCAACATAAAATATTCCCTACAGAGCTGAAATTAAATGACTCATGTCTTGCTAAATGGCTGATCATCAAACATTTGCTAGACTTCTTGATCTTCTGTCAAAAGATCTGTTCTATCCTAAAGATTTGCAACAGAAAATCTAGTAAAGAAGGGTTCAGGTTACAGAGAGGGAAAAAGGTCAGTAAAATGCCATTGCAGGTGGTAATTCTACAAAACACTGTGACATAGAAAAAGTCACATGGTTCTTTGCTGAAAAGTCAGCAGCATCATAGAGGAAACGTTTTATGTCTTCATTTGGCAGGACACAATTTTAAACCTTTTAGCAAGTCAGATTCCTACAGATTTTCCTTAGATTTTCCTTAACCATCTATCACCTATAAGCAGCTTATAGTATGGTACTGACACTAATTCTTAAGATGGTTCATGCTTAAATAACTTTTTATGATTGCAAACGGAGCTGAAAGCAATAAACATTTATTAAACTACCTGTTGTTAGTCTTTGGTACTGCTAACCATAAGAATTATTTTCTTCTGTCAACAGATGCTGACGTGCAGAAATCTAATAATGTTTCAGGGAAACTGAGAGGTATAGTAGCCTTTGTTCTATTAACACACAGAGAAAAGTGTTAAAAGAAAAAGAGAGTGGATTATTTGCCCTCAATCTCCAATCTGTTCTCAGTCTCCACTTAATCGTACTCCTTCCCATCTGCATACATGTAAATCACATTCCTCTTCTTAAACTGTTGCTTTTAGCATCTTTGAGCTTTCCTTTCAGTGCAAGGATTATTTGCTTGGTATAGCGAACCTAGGAAAGTATCTTAGCTTCACTAAAAGGCAGGAGTCATCACTGAAAACTATTTTAACAGGCATGAAAGTTTGATTGTGAGGAATTTTATTAAATGAACATACTAGAAAAATGCTAACCTTAATTAAAAAAGATCAGTTTAGCACTGTAATTGCAATAGCACAAAAAGACTGCTTAATGTCACAAAATTTGCTGTAAATTAATATGATTTAAGTGGCTAATTCAAACACATTCTAGAAATACCTGAGCATTAACAGTCACATCAGCAAGTACATTCTTTGCATCTATAAACTTATAAGCAAAGAAAAGGCATCTATGCAATTTGCATGTCGACTTTGCTTTTGAGAAATGCTTTAGGCATTATTACGTCACTGCAGACACTAAAATGTAAAAATCTTTGTGACACTTCCTTAAGCTGTCCTTCACTTGTAAGAAGCCTGTATTTCTTCCAGAAGAGTTCAAGTTATACACATTATCCCTCAATATAAAGGCATTGTCTCTTAAGCTACTAAACAATTTGGTAGACAAGCCTTAAGATTCTCAAAGCACCTTGCCTGTGATCCCTGCAAGATGTAATTTAAGAGGAATTCTCTTATATACGTATCTGTCAGAGCAAATTATAAAACAATACTATCTGATGGTTACTTTGTGTCACTTCCTTTATTTCCCAAAATCAAGAAAGAGGAAATCAAATGTAAGCATGTGAATTCAGCTTCATGTCCCTATCTCTAATTTGTAAGGGCAGCTTGAACTGAAGATACCCAACAATCTGCTTAGTACTACGAAGATTTTGCTACACATCTCATTTTGTCTTAAAACTATTCTATATAAATGAAGAAAAAAAACATTTACTTTGCAATAATGGAAGTCTCCTAACCTCTGTATTATAGGGTCATTATCTTCCTCCCCGATCTAATGAAATTAACACTGGATACACAGTGAAAAATATAAATGTGAGAGTCTGAGGTAGAAAGATCAAGATTTCTGTATGAACTAGAGGTTCATAGAAGTCTTCTGGAATTTGATGGAACTGGACGCAAATACAATACAACCATAAAGACAAGACTTTGAACTAGTGCTCCCATACTCAAAACAGATCTTTTAACTATCAGATTATTAAGGCAGCAGCATTTCATCTAACCATTTCTTTCCTCTACCATGCCCTTATTTCCCAAGGAATAAAAGGACTATCTTGAATATGACTGCAAGAGGACATATTCCATCGTATTTAACAACCTCTGAAGAAAGAGAGCACTTTCTCACTGTCCATCATTTCTTGCTCAGCTTCCTCACTTTGAGGAAGCCTTATTCAGAAGACAGACATCTGTGTCACCTTTGGTCTCTGAATTTTAAGATGCAGCAAGTACATCAGTTACAGAAATCTGACCTGAAATCTCTTGCTTTTGGAAAATATTTGCTTACAAATCAGCTAGGACTATGGAGAGAAGAAAACAAATGGACAGACATCTGTATTTTCTTCATATTTTCCTAATTGCTTCTTTAACCTCCTATATAAGCAATCAAAATTTTAACTTTTTCAAAACAGTGAAATTTCAGTCTCTTCTGACTATTTTAAGTCTTCTTTGCTTGCAACATCCGTTGTTATAGCCCATAAATTTTGTAAGTTTTGAGGATTCTTTTTATTACAATAAAGATATAATGACTGCTTCATATCTATACTACATAGTACTTTATAATTAAAGAATAATAAACTTGTATTAGCGTTATGAGCTTATATTAGATACTACTTTGAATATATGCTATCATAACCAAACTTATCACAAATTTTAATTTTAGTAAAAAAGAAAATTTTTGCTATTAATTAGGACTCCTTTCTCCAAGTAAGATGAACACGTTGGCACCTTATACACACAAAACCTTACCTGATTAGCTGTTGTGACATCAGAAAGTACTGCATCAGGGGGTCTCTCAGGTGGATTTATTGTTGCCTAAAAGCAAAAGAAGTTGTATCAATATCTCACCATGAAAATCTCTTATCTGTAGTGATGTATGAAGAATATGCATATTTTCAAACCTGTTAGGGTTTTCCTTCCCATCCCTAGTTAAGGATAAATAGCAAAAAAACAATCTCAAGTTCATCTCTATGAAAGGTGAGATCCTGGGTTATCAATCAGCAGCACAGTTACAGGATATAGCTGATAAATTCCTTTCCAAATTATCCTGAAAATAATTATTTGCCTCCAAAAATGAGCTCTGCAGCAAAACCAATGCTTTCCATCTAGTAACAACTTATTTCATCTTAAACAAACCAATGCTGGTTTCTCTAGAGCATAGAAGTGAAAATGAAGCTTTTAAAATAATAATTTAACTTGCATCTCTTTTTTTTCCTCCTTTGATTCTTTTTCATTCTCGTCTTTGCATTAACAGGTTGCATCTTAAACCGCACAGTATTATAAAAAAAAAGCCATTTCTCATGCCATCTACAGCTTTGTTACTTGTTTTCATGCTTGTAAACTTCATCAAGATAATGCCAAAAAAACATCTTAGGCAATCATCAAGACAAAATACCATAATCACTTTAAACTATTAAAGTATCTCTTTTTTCACTTTATGGATTTCCCAAACAAAAACACTCTTGAAAAAAATAAAGAAAAATAAAGAGAAACTAATTTAAACTAAAATGAGATGGAACAACTTGCCTAAGGATCCTACCTAACAGTAGTTTTTGTAAGCTTTTCCTGGGGGGAAAGGGAGTGAGGGGGAGGGAACAGTAGGAGGAACAATGGAAACAGAGACTGGATATTTTCCCAATTAAGACCAGTAAAAACTCTTTTCCACTTATTATAGCAGAGCAAATATACCACTTGGGTGGGAGGCTTAAAAGTGTCACTCCTGCTGCCTTTGTCAGTCTGGAACACAGCAAATGCCCTAGGCAATAATTTGGGCTGCAGAGTTAACAGTAACAAAACTTAGATGATATAGAACCATCATCTATGATGCTTTCAAAACATAAACGCTTCCCTACGGATTTCCAGTCAGTTTAAAGAAACTCATCTTGGCTTACTGAACCCTAAAAAGGCTACAACTAGTAAACTTACAAATGAATTAAGGAAACTTCATAGGACATCCAGCTCAGAAACCAAACACAAGCTGTTTTTCACACTAGACTCTAACTTTGAAATGCCTTCACCTTAATTCCCACCTTAAATTGGTAAAATGACAGAAAGATGCAGTGTAAAACATACCAGCTCAATTTGGGGTTTTGGTGGAGAGAGCTATAAAGGATTTTTTTTTTTTAATTTTAGAAGGACTATGTATGACTGGAATTGGCTTCTGGCTGCAGAAAGGCTACAGATCTGCTATCCCTTCCTTACCTTAAGTAGATTGTATATTTTACATTTTCTCTCACAAGAGGTACTGTTGCTTAGAACATGCATTCCTTATTAGCTAAAACACACAATAAAGTAATTTATACAGAATTCTCAACTTTTGTCAGAGTGAAGAAATAATGGCTGCTCTAAGGATGATATTTCATAAAAAAGGTTGAAGGCATTGCAATGGAATACTCAATAACATCATTATAGATAAGCAACATTTCATTCAATTACTATTTTTACATGTGCTACTGTAAATGTGATTACAGAAAAATTACGGGTTCTGACAAAAGGCACAATATAATCCACCCACGAGAATATTTCATAAACTTTATTGACAGAAGCTTCTCCTATTTCCCTCTGAAGCAGCATGCATCTCAAGATTTGACCTGTAAAGCCTCATATGGGAAAACTTTTATACAATTGGTAAATATTTAAATAACAAAACAAAACAAAAAATCTTACAAATGTATAAATTCATTATTAAAAAAAAAAGTCGAAAAGTAAACCTTATAACGTCTTAGGCCTAGTTGTCCAGCTGCCTATTGATGCAGAGGCCTGCAGACTCTAGTCTAGAAAAATGTTTTGCCAGAGCTGTCCCTGCTCTTATAACCTATGTGTCCTTGAATACTATGTTTATACGAAGAAGCTGAACAGATACTTCATGCATTTGGACAAACACACTATGCATTCATGTGGCATTGTTTGCCACTTGCTAGCTCTCTCCCAAAATGGAGGAGTTTTACTCAAAGGGAAACACAATGTTGCTTCATTTCTTTTCTCCTGATGCTTTCCAAACTCACACAAACTTAGCTTTATAAAGAGCTACACCTAGAGGTTTTTTCTGAAACTACAACCTTAAACCTAACACCATTTATCAGAGCATATCCTCAAAAACAAAGCTTTCTACTGCAGAAAATCTTATCTTTCAATAATAAACAATATGGTCATATCTATTCAAACAGTATTAGCATACAGAAAGCAACTGACCAGTAATAAAGCTTAATACACTTTCCACATATGTACACCCAGAATTATCACTAGCCTACAGTCTATTTTTCAATATTAAAGGCAGTGCTCTGCTTTGCACACCCACACACGTATACACACAAAAATGTTCTGATGCAGAGCAGCAGAAACCCATGCAATGCTAGACTGCGGAAAGAAATCATGTATGGGACTGAGAGTCGTGAAGTGAAAATGGAAATATAGTCATTGCAGGAAAGTAGACATGTGTTTATGCCAGAAAAATAGACTCTCTGGTAAGCCAAGTTGACACAATCCAGCAGTTCAGGAGCAGGCCCCGAGCCCAAGCCGCTGTGATCTCCTCCTCTTTCCTGCCATTTGCTTCCCTGCCCATGCTTAAACAATAGCACAACAGCAAAAAAAAAATCCCTCTCTTGCAGCTATGCATGCAAGAGGTAAAGCTCAGAGATACTTGAAAGTACCAAGACATGTAGATTAAAGTCGTTTCTCTGAACTTCTTCAAGGGGGGTGCTTGAAGATCTTTGAGAACAAAAATAAGACTTCCAAAAAAAAAAAACCACTCTGGATGATTTTTAACAAGAAATGTTTTTTTTCCTCATGATTTAATTTATCTTTATTTGAATTAAACACAGTCAGTTTCTTTAGCTTGCAAAGCTTAGATTTGGGCTTCCTAAGATTTAAAGTCAGTATGATTTTTGCCAAATGGGTCAGTTGAACAGATGGCGTCTTCTACCTGACTTAGAGCAGCAGGACTTTAAGGACTTGGACAGATCAATAGTATAGCCTAACATAGCTTTTAATATTTTCAGTGAATTAATTGGGTCAAATTTAGCTACTTCACATTACAGTCTGCATGATGACATACTTCAAAAGGCCTTCTTCTAAAAGATGTAATGCAAATCCTGCAGATATGGTTTCCATACACAACATTTATTCCAAATATATAACTTTAATTTTTAATTAACTTCTCATACTACTGTTATGATTTCTAATTCCAAGTACATAAATGACTGGTTGTTATTTCAGATCCTTCAACAAACAGAAGTAAGTATCCTTAGTTCTTGTGAAGCAACAGAGTTTTCAGATAATGCTGGTTATTAACATATTACAGACAGGATTAGATACCTACTGAGAAGTAGGCAGCTTTAACAGCGGTAGTCTGGTACAAAATACTGAAATCCTAGTTTTCAAAGTCTCTGTTACTCTTTTGTTTATTCAGAACTAACACAAACCAACTTAATTCAGATCCTAAACCTTTGCCAGATGGTTTCACATCTTAATCATTTAGGCTTCTAATATCTGCAATTTAAAATATTTAAATGTAGGAATACCTAATTGGTAGCACAGTCTAAAATTCACTTCTTTCCTAATTGTCAGAACCATTTGTGTCCAGGTCCTAAACAGTACCATTCTCAGTACCATTCTCCTAGGACTCATCCATGATCCAAACTACTTAGACTGATTTTGAACTTGCACTGCTACATGGCTCAAAGGCTAATTTATCATTTCTAGTAGAGCATATGTTTTTCCTGCAATATTAAGATTTATATAAATCTTGAATAACAAATAAACTTGAATTTACCTTTGCTTTTTCTGATGTTCGCTTTCCACCAAATCCTCCAGCTCCAACAAAAAACAGACTGAACTGATTATAACATAACAGCTCCTTTCCACAATAGGTATGCACTGAAAGAGGGCAAAAGAAGAATGCTGAGAATGTCTGTTCCACCCTATCTGTTTCTTTCGTAGCATAGTAGGTGTATAGTTTTGCTTTGAATGTGTCAACACGGTTTAACAAATTATAAAACACCTGCCACTTTTAAACAGCCTATCTACTGAAGGCTGGTGATTCGTTTCAAACATTACAATGAATTGTCGTTATATGAAAATATCAAAATATAAAAAAAGAGCAATCAAAATGTTGACAACATTCAAGGTGTTAAAAAGATCTGACAACGTAAGTCTGAAATTAATATTCATTTCAGCATTTCACATACCATTAACAGATTATTTCAATATGATGTAACTGTGCCATAAAATATGATGTATTAGAAAACTATTAAGAATCTATAGCTTGCACATTACCCAATTCATACAAAAAAGAACTTCAGGTTCTTTTTTAACCCGGTATAAAAAGAACTTCTGAATAAGCTTTCATTTAAGGTCATACACTACCACTTTTTGAAGCAAGTTTTGATCTGCTTACACTGAATCACTGAGATTTAGCTATTTTCAATTTCCGGCTATTCCACTCCATTAAACCTTAAATTTTGCATTAGTGTTAATATTGTTCATTTCTAGGTACAGAGAAAATTTAAAAACCATGAAGATTGTGCTGAAAATCAGAACTCGTGTGTGCTGCAGCAACAGACAGGCTTAATGCTAGTCAAATAAAGAAGAAAAATAAAAATAGAAGGAACAAAAGAACATAGTAAAGAACACAAGCATCTTGTAAAAGTTTTATCTATATACTGGTGAGAGGTCAACACAAGAGTATTTGAGATTCATTAATCTACTTGAACAATGATCTTGTTAAATTTAACTATGTTCCCCTTAAAAAAAAAAATGAGGTTTCTTACCATCTATGAGCAAGACTGCTCCTGCACCTTTGTCAAGTATGTCAGCAACAGATGAAACTGAAGTTAGTTGTCCTGCAAGAGAATAAGAATACATGTAGCACTTAAAAGTTTTGCTTCAGCAATGAACTGTGCCACTCTCTCTTTGCCTCTCTTAAATAACAAGATTAAGTTGCTGGGAATAGCTCCTATCACAAAGAATGTCCACCAATTTCAACACGATTAAGATGATTACAGTTCTACAGAGAAGCTCAACTCAAGCACTGACATGCTTTCTGTTTTATGAGATCGCTGTTCTAGAGTGACATGCCTTATATATAATCAGAGGCATAAGTGAAAAAGGCTTTACTGTGTCCTCACAACCTGTTATCACATTTTTATTAAATTAATATTTGCACAATTCCTTTTTGCTTCATAAAAGACATTTATTATTGGTTCATTTTCTTTCCATCTTCTACATTCTGGAAAAATTCATTTTAAAAAAACAGCTAAAGAAGAAACCCAGATACATGCAAACATATCCTGAATGAATCTAAAAACCATGAGTCAAGTGTTGCATGTAGCAAAAGAATATTCTGCTTTAGTAAATAATATCCTGGGAATTTTGATAGGAAGAACAGGAAATATTTTGAAGTCTCCTCATCAAGACATCGATTCCTTCTTAATAATTTAAAGATTATCCTCTTAGAGGAAATAGAAGGCAAATTTTGCCAATTTCAGGTAAGCATTACAAAACTACTGCGATACAATCTTACAGAAAGTTCTGTAAGTTAATATCAAATGATCAGAGTAGCAGCATAAAACAACAGGAAAAGAGCACACTGCTTATATCATTAGCTTAAATAATTAGCTCATTCCTTTTCAGACCAACTAAACTGAAAGCAATTACATATTTATTTTTATTATTTATTATGCCTATACTAGGCATAAGTGTACTAAGAATAAAGCCAAGGAGCAATGTCTGATCTCACTTTTCCAAAAAACAGTTTCAGAGTTCCTACCTCTACTCTTTCAGATATACTTGCAAAAGGTATATGCAACAAAACCAGTTTGAAATTGTGTCTCCCTACTTCCATTTACAATGTAGCTACTAAAGGAGTTTCAACAGTGACAAGTGAATTAGCAACACAAAGGACTGACCTGAGGTTGGTAATGGTTTATACAGCTCCAGGTACTGTTCACCATGTAGCATCTATGTAAAGACAGGCAGAGCTATTACAATCAATATACTACTACTCCCATCACAGTTAGAAATTAACACAAGTATTTCAAAAGGCAAACTAAAATATTTCAAGCTTATACAGACAAATCTAAGAGTTTGCATAATGTAAGAACTCCAATGTACCCTCAGAAAAAATGGCCTAAACTAATGTTTGAACTATTAAAGATTAACCAAAGATTAAACTTATTACAGATATAGCCTTACAAAGTACATAGCTATTATTAGAAAATAGCATTCTACAAAATAAAACTTTTATAAAAATTCCTTCTCAATATTATATATTTTCAGAGCAAGATATAAGTGATCAGGCTTTAATAAAATATATTTATGATAAGGTAGAATTTAACACAAAATTGGAAAATTCCAATTAGCTTAGGAAAACGTGGTCTATACAAGGGAACTAACTTAATTACTTCATAGGATGCAAAAATCCAAAACACTGAGTTTTCCTTTCCTAGAAGAAAGTGCAATTATAAAAATTACAAATATGCTAATTGCCATCAATTTATAATTTCATGAAGCACTACAAAAACAGTTACTTAATTTTTTTCATACCTTCGTGAAATCAAAATTTAGTCCATCAAAACCATCCAAAGCAATACCATCAAAAATAGAAGTCTGAGCAGGAATGACTCCAAAGCTAGGTAAACAGCAGAATTCTTCACTTCCTTCAAAGAGAAATTTTAGGTGATCTGGATCCTTAGTTGACATTCCCACACCAAGAGCATATAGAATAGGCTGTAAGTGACTGTATGTATACACCTTGGTAGCCAATTCCCGGCCAATAATGTTTGCCTAGAAATTAGAAGTCAGTATAAAATCAAACTTTGTACTCTTCAACATTACACATGTATTCTTTCTGCAATACTCATATCAAATAATTCATTTTGTTTGATATCAAACTCATATCAAAAAATTTTTGAAGTATAGTCAAATGTAAATGCGTAGTATAATATATTGAAACACATTCTTGTGTTGGTTGCAGCGTGGGAAACCCTATCACAATGCATTAGACTTTTCTGCAAGCTATTTACTTCAAGAAAAATTGGTAAAATTTCACTTGACTCTGCTCCCAGCCATGTAACATATATTTTTTGGAAACTAACCATGAGTGACACTGTATTTAATTATAATTAACACTGTAATAAAATTAGGAAAATTTTAACGATAACGTTTATTTTAAACGTTAAATGTCCATATAAAAGACCAGATAGAGAACCAAAACAAACAAATGAACAAAACAAATTGACCAGTGGGCCTCTGCTCTCTTCTTTGAGCAATATCCTAATTAGAGATGTTTGATGAATTCATATGCACTTGTATCAGAGAGTATTCAGTATGTTCAACCTCAAGAGTTTTACTATCAGTAGGTGAAGAAGGGAATGCGGAAATAATTCTTGTTTCACTTTTCATTTCACAGTTCAAACTCACCCTTCTTTTTGCAGACAGCAAGTCAGTGGATGTTGATCACAAAAAGAATAAATCTTCTTGCTGCAGAAACACTTATGTATGCCTCATAGAAAGGAGATACTTACAGCATTAACAGATGAGGAGGTGACTGAACCAGAGTATGTGGCATTCATAGAAACATTTCCTTCAGACTCTATCTGACTTAGAGCATCATTCAAAACACTTATGGACTCTAGAAAAAAGAAGGAAAAAATCATTTGAAAATAAGTAGACATAATATACTTCAATTTGACATGCAACAAGCATGAAAGCAAATGAGCTTTAGATTGCTACTTCTCAATTTGTTTTTAAACAAAATGAATACATAACTACCAACTGAGCACAGTGCTTCATTTTACAATCATCTGCACAGTATCTAGGAGTAAATAGTCTCTCTATTCACTCTATTAGTTGTACAACCAGTAGTCAACTGTGACATATTTAATTCAAGTCCTCAAACACAGCTCATGCTATGCAGTAACAGTTTAGGCAAATGGAATATATAAGCAAAAATTTGGTTTTATTCCAATGACCACGGTATTAAGAAAAGATAATGAGCATTATCATTCGTGTTTAGGTTTGGGCCCCTAAACTACAAGAAAGACATGACACGCTGGAGCATTTTCAGAGAATGGCAATGAAGCTGCTGAAGAGGCTGGAGCACAGATCTTTTGAGGAACAGCTGAGAGTTATGAGGTTAGGTTGGAGAAGAGGAAGGTCGGGGAGATTTTATTGCTCTCTACAATACTTGGAAGGAGGCTGCAGTGAGGTGAGTGTTGATCTCTTCTCCAAAACTACTACAGATAGAACAAGAAGAAATGGCCTCAAGTTGTGTCAGGGGAGGTTAAGGTTAGACATTAGGAAGAATTTCCACGTGGAAAGAGTGCTGAAGCACTGGATCAGACTGCCAAAGGAAGTCATGGAGTCATCATCCACAACAGTGTTCAATAAAAGTGTAGATGAGGGACTTAGGGACATGGTTTAGCAAGCAGGATGGTGACTAGTTTAAGGTTGGACTCGACAACCTTGAAGGTCTTTTCCAAGCATAATGATTCTATGATTATTTTCCAGATGTTTCATAAGTAAGCATCTGCAAAATAATATACTTTTCTTCATCCTGAAAATTATTTGCAGTATAAGTAATTGGACATCTCTCCTGGCAGGGATCTTTCTCCTGAAGAGGATATTGTGAAGAAAAAATCCAATTAAACTTGAAGAATGTCAAGATTACAGGAGACGAGGCATATATGAGATAAAGAGCTCAGACACGGTAAATGTCAGCCATCAGAGATGTCTGTCTCCTTGAAACTCAATAGGTATAAAAATCAATATTGAACATTTTGGTATTACAAAGGCTCAGAGAGAAAGTACCGAAAAACATGCACAGAGGAATTATCTAAAGGAGGAACTCATTATTTAACTACTTTTACAGGCTTCTAGCAATGCATAGGTATCCATCTCAGTTTCTTACCTGAATTCTGATTTCTAAACTCAAGCCCAAGCTTGAGCTTGGGCTCAAGCACTAAAATTTTACATAAAGCAGAAAGTATGCAAGTTATAAAAAAGCTGTAACTGTAATTGATAAGAAGCTTTTAATATGAAATCAATCATGAAATGCATGACAGAAACACAATACTGAGCTGCTGGAAGAAGAAACAGATTGTTTCTACCACTCTTGCAAAGGTAGACAAAAGCAGTTAAAAAGATATATCTTTACAATCTATGTGAAGAAAATTTTTGGATTTCGAATTGATTCTGAATGTTTTCTTCTAACTCTACAATTCATTTTCCATGTAAGAAAATAACTATATTAATTAAACTATATTTACATTAATTTATATCAGAAACCAGCCTTTGAAGTCAGTCAGAAATCTGAAATCAGACAAGGTGAATACTTAAATTGTTTTCTGTACCTCTCCAGCTTCTAAGAGAAGTAAAAATGCACATGAACACAAAAGCTTGACAAGAGATCTGCAAGGCTTACGCTCACCAGCCAGCACGTTCAAAACTGAGGATAAAAACATAGGGTAAGATATTGCTCATAAGGGAGGGGGAACAGGACATAGAACACTGACTGAATCCTGAGAAGGTACAAGACCTAGGTCTGACTGAGAGGTAATACAAGGAGGCAACATGACAATGTGCAGTGGGCTGGATAAAAAGCTACTGTCACCTATCACTCACGAAGCAAACATTGAAAGAGGTCCTAAACCACATCAAATTTGGTCTTTTCCATGCATGGTTTGGTGCAGGGGGTCTACAACCTCTAAGTAACTCACTATATGCAATTACGTTACCATGACAAATTTGTCAACTCAGCTTAAGCTAGCTTCAAATGAGAATTTGATGAATCAGATCATGAATCAATCGGTAAAGGCTCAGCCAAGCCACATTATTCTGCAATTGTTACTACCTAAGGGCATCCACAAAGTTCCTTACAGTGGCTCAGCTGATGCACAGAAACTTGGAAAGATATTGTAATTTGATTCTATGTCTTAACCTTAAGGATTTGATTATGCATTGCTTATCTTCTGGGAAAATTTCTAGCTGATTTTAAACAGTATAGAGTAAGTTAAAAATATGAATTCAGTTTAATTATTAACAAGATAATTATTAGCATCATCATCCATATCAGGCATTAGCTACACAGAAGGCAGATTCATAGCTGCCTCAAAGGCAGTGACATTTTCACACTGGATTAAATACTCTGTTATCTTCTAATCCTGACAAAGCAATGGAGAAGAATGCATATTACTGCAAAACTAAATCCTCAGTTTCTATGACTTCCTGAGGACTAAATAGTCATATGGATTTTTTTTTCTTAAAGTCTGTTCTCAGATTTCTCTTTTGTTCCAAGTACATCATGCAGTGAAGATACATGCAATCATATGCCTAATTTGCCAGCTAAACAGGACAATAAACAGAAATGTGCAGAAGCAGAAAGGAATTGCTAAATGTTCTTCATGGACATAAAGAACTTAGCTTGTAGGTTTAGTGAGTAATTATAGAGAACATCCAAAGACACCTAAGGCATTAAAGCAAAGTGAAGAGGCTATATGCATAGCAAGGTACTCATATCAATTACGTCAGATTGCTTTTGAAGTGGAAGGTTGGAGCAGGTCAGAAGACCCTTGTGTAATCCACAACTGCTTATTCAGAAGGATGTAGGACAACTAGGAATGCAAACTACCAGGAATGATTGCTTTACTGAGCACATCATCATGATGCCTGAAAAATTGAAACAAGTTACATCAACTGCCAAATCAAGTGACAATTAGATACTTCCTGCTACTGGAAATTGCATAAACCTTATAAAATCATTCTGTTACAGCAAGAGCAGTTTAGTTCACACATGAAGGAAACATGCCAAACCTAGAAATTCAGAAAGGGCTTATAAAAATTACAAAATGACAGAAGAAAAAAACAATCACAGCTTCTTAATTAGACTGGTTTTAAGAATCCAACCATCTAATTTCTTTAAAGGATCACCATTAACTAATACAGGAAGATCACAATTGCTGTCAGCCTTCGAAGATTAGGGTGTCCAATAGCTGCAAAACAAATATAAGCATGTCCCAGCTCAGATACTAAGGGTTGCTAAAAGGGGTTCTAAACATATTATTATCCATAAACTACGTACTGAACATTCAATTTGTTGTTTTTCTGAAAACAATGACAATCTCCCATGCTTTCAAAAAAGAAGATTCTACACAAAAAAACTTAAAAATAAATCCAAATATTCAGCCATACATGGTTATTACAGATATAGGATAAATTACCTTTCATATGACAGCTCTACTTTTTGTAATCTAGGAGGAATTAAAGTCAAATGCTTTTATCAGTATGCTCAAGTTATGAAGCAAGATTAACATCTCTGATTGTGGGATTCTTCTACCGAATTACAAATTCAATACAAAAGCAAAAGCTTTATCTAATTATATTTTTTATAATTACACATAATGGTTAGTATATAATTGCTCTTCACAGTGGCAAATTACTTAATGCTGGTAATAGATTTTAATGAAATCTGAGAGAGTTTGAACTTGCAGATAACTAGACATTGTAAATTTTCATTTTTAAAGCAAATACTCCAATTAGTTTCCCTTATTTAACAGTTGAATGCCTGTAGGCAATTAAGTTGAGACTCTCATAGTAGGAAAAATTTTTAATGTAGTATTTAAAAATTAAATTTGATCAAATAATTTCTTCAGCATTTTGTCAATTATTCTGCTAATTCTTACACATAAGAAAATAACCATGGATATTTCATTCAGCCAAGCAGCACATCTCTGATGGAAAGCTATTGTTTTAAGTCTCATCCCACAACTGGAGAGAAAACCCTTACAAGCTGACATACATTTTGTCACCAAGCCAAAGACAGGTGACAACGCATAATCATTGCTCAATTAGCCACATTATCAAGATTTGAGGAAAAGGACATACAGTCAACTCTTCTTGTTTTGTTTGATGCATCTAAAAATAGATATGCCTTATGTTTCTATAAATCTTAGGGATTTCAAGACAAACTGCTTAAGTACTTACTGAGTATTCTGTTAATCTACAAATCTTTGAAATTCAACTGGCATAGAAAATGGGGAAGCGTCCTCCCCTCTTCCTTGAAACCACCTGAAAGTTACCATCTCTTGATTTGGAAAATACTCAACTCTTTGGCTAAATAATCACATGTACTCTAACAACACATTACCAAGTATATTAAACACCTGCACATCACAGTGACATATTTTGAGGTTGACTTTTTGAGAATTCTCAGAAAGACAAAAGATAATCCATATGGTTTACTGAAAGAACACAGGTTAATGTTGCACATTCACAGTAGAAATAACTTAGTAGACTTTTCATTTAAAGAAAGTTTCAGTAAAAGAAAGTAATCTCTTAACCTTTGCTCACACAAGCTATCTACATTATCAAAGTCTGTGTTACCTTGGATAGTCCTGGGTTTGCTGGCATTATCAAAGTCACAGACCTTCTCCCAATTCTCTTTCACTGCTTCAGGGGTCATTGGATGATTCTTTCCTCTGACAATAGCACCCAAGGATCGTTCCCAGCGCACTGGTAAAGAGAGAAATGAGAGACATTGACTAGAGCGTTCAAGCTAGCTATCACAATAAGGAACAATGAAACTTTTAGTTTCTTTAGAACTCTGTTAATCGAGGCCATTTCAAACTCTGCAGAGGAAAGGAATAGCTTAAAAGTTCTCAATATAACTCAATGGTATTACTTTTAATGAAACTAAAATGGCTCATCACTTTCAACTAATGCTTAGATAAAAAAGTAACATTGCTTTTAAATTTCACTGCCATCAACAACAGACTGATTGCACTTCAGATATTTTTCATCAAGTTTTGGATTCTATCTAGCAAAAAAGTTACAGCCAGTTTGCATCTATAGAGATATTCTCTTAAATGATTTTGGTTACTGCTGCTTAAGATCCTCTAAAAGTCTTTGGAGGCTGTCACAGAAATATTAAAACCACTTGTTATCAAGAACGTTTGTAGTGTAGCCAGCATCTCTAAATTGTTCCCACAGTCATATCTCAATGCTGACATTTTAGAGAAAGATGCTGGCAAAGTAAATATGAAAACAGTTCTGCAAGAATATTGATTTCCTGGATCCGTAGCCAATGGATATGGCCACTCTGGTAAACCTGTGCTCAGTTTAACAATCTCACCAGAAACCTCTACAATGATGAAAAAAGGTCTTTCTCTTCTGACCAGAGATGAAGAAAAGATACTGATTTCAACTGCATGAAAATCATATGCCTTGTGCAGCAAAAGATTTCACATTTCTGCTCCAGTTTTTTTAACTTATTTAATATATCATACACATCCACAGTGATGATCCTGAATCATCACAACATTTATAATCAGAAATTGACAACATCCACTGTTTCTTTCAAGTGCATGTGCATGGAGGAACATTGCTTTTAAAGAAAAGGGAAGATTTGTATTTAATGGTCCTACTTTTTAAAGCATACTGATGTGATAGTATTCATGTAGGTCCAGAAGTCCTTTCTTTAAGAAAAAGAATACTATGCTAGGTTCTATATTTTTGGAAAAGAGGTAATGAGCTTTCAAACACTCAACTAAATTATCCATCTGTTCAGCAGTCACTCATTTCCGTGAGCATTCTCTCCTCTCATATCTATGGATAGTCTATGGAGTCACTCAAGGAGTACATTTAGCTGGCAGAACTATCTGGTATTCACAAGGCAAGTTACCTCAAAATATCAGTGCATATTGACATGATTTTTATAGGAGTGGCAAGGAGCTTAAAAAGTCTCATAACTAGTATCAGTAATGTACTTTCTTGATTACATCCATTTTCTATGGCATTAAAGGGCCACATGTATATATGAGAAGAAAAAAAGTAAATAAATAAGAAACAAAAAATTTCCTATCTTCAAGATATCCTTAGCATCCCAGAGATAACGTTACTTAGGCATATTTTCCATCACTGTTAACCAGCTCAAAGCATAAAACAGAACAGTGATCACAGTTTTTACAATTTCCAATTCGTAGTGAAATGCATCTCTTTTACTTAATGTAAGTAGCCTCAGTAGGACCCTGGGTCTTCCCTAAATGAAGTGCCTTGAGTAGAGGGAACTACAGAAATAGGCTGCATGATTTCATTGCCAAATTCAATAAAACAGAAAAAAAAACCAGAAACAGATAATCCTGCAATACCCCAAACACTTACATTTTCCAATCCATCCAGCTCCCACCTGCCAAGAAAGAAAAATCAACAGCTTATCATGTGTTATTAAATGAGATTTTGGTGAAAAAAAGCTACAGCTCAGGAATAAGCTCGATACAGAGAAGTTTCTGAAATACAGCTAATGGTAATTTAGTCAAGCACTGAAAAACTATCCATATATATAAATATCTATATATATATATATATCCATACCTATAAAATCTCAAGAAAAAGATATTGACGGCAGATAACTATTCCCATTCATTTATAAGCTAACAAGAAAAAACAATCTTTGTAAGGAATCAGAAAATGCAAATCCTGCATTAGTTTAGTTACTCTTCTGTACTTTGTACTTTAAATGTTTAAAAATACTTCACCAGGTAACTTCAACATTTGCCTGTTTTCCCTCACAGAGACAGAGAATTTCATATGTGAGAAAAGAATCATAACTATATTTTTTAGAGGCTAGTAAATTTTTAATACTATCTGTGCAATACCATTTATGCCTAGGATTCCACATTCTTTGGCAACTACGGCAGGAAAAACATCAGCAAACTATATATTATTTTCTATATAATAGAAAGTTCCCAGGCAATATAGCACTTTTGTTTCCTCAGTCCCATAATATGTAGGGGAAATGCAACTTTAAAATAGAGGGAAGGAGAAATATCTTATCAAGGACTCTTCTCATTTTTACCTCCTTTTCAAAGGAAAAAACAAAATAGAAACACAGAGGTATTTACAAAATAGAAGCACAATACTTCGCCTTAAAATACTTTTCCCCTTTTACAAGTTGGTGACAAATTCTTCCACGAGTTGGTACATTTATTATCATTACAACAAAGTCAAGAAAATACTACCTCAAAATATTACAAAATTACTTTGTATATATTACTTTATTACAAAATAAAGTACTTCAGAAAACTACCCAGAAAGCTCATTTCCTAGGGATGGTATCAAACTCCTAATATGGTGCCACAGTACTGAATTGGTACACTGTCAATATACAGTCAAATAATTTATGTAGCTTATGAAATTACCATAATCTTCCAGATAAATCAAACACCTGTTAATACATTAAAGATGTATTGTTATGGAGGAGTAAGACAAAAAAACATCATATAAACAGATGACCTTATACCAGAGTAAAGAGTTAAAGAAAAGCCTTTCGTAGTAAAATAGATCTATTTTAGGCATGGCCAAAGCCCTATTTAAGATGTGCAAGATTTTAGTCCATGTATATTTAAAAAGTTACATCAAGAATTGTAATAACTGATAATATTTTGAGCACACATCAGCATTGGACAAGTTTTTTTTTTGCCTGGCATATTTGTCACATACAAAACAGTAAGGTAAATATTACTCTATGCTGAGTACACAGCACAGAATTGACGCTTTGTGATTATGCTGCCAGAATATCATACGGTAATTTTATCCTTAGCAAAAACTTTAAGACTGTATGGGGTAAAAGAAAATCATTAATTTCCATCAAGCAAGAAAAAAATTACCTCAAACAGGCCACCATTTTCCTGACAGCTCTCGTGACAAAGCCAAAGTACTAAGGGAGCAACATACTCTGGCTTGAAAGCATCAACCAGATCTAGAATAAATGGAGAGTGGGTGAGGAGGGGTAGGGAAAAGGGTACAGAAAAATAAAAATCATACAATGTAAATATGATATGACTTTACCAAATTAATACTCTAATATGTTCCAATACCACTACAGTTAAGCAAAATTTAAGCAAAAGAGCTTTGCAGTGAAAAAAAACGAACAAACAAAATGAAACATTTGAAGATTTTATCTGAACAAGATGTGATAGGTGTGTATTTTCCCTAAACCTGATCACTTCAGTTCTGAACCAGAAAAATGAAAGACTGTCTTGATGTTCAGAACTCTGTAATGTCCAGACAGCAAAATCAAGTAGCTGTGAAAACTCTCAGTTGAGGAAGCTCAGGCCAAAGCTTGGACACTCCTACTGACCACCAATATGAAATAAGATAAGACAGCTACACCATAACCAGACACAGTTGTACCTGAGTAATATTTCAATCTGATATTCAGTCATGAGTAAGACAGAATATGAGAAGAACTGTAACTAGAGGATATTTGAGAAATACCTCATTTGGAAGTGACATACTCCACTCCATGAAGTTCTGATCAGATTTGATAAATTTATAAATTTATTTTTCAGGTTTGAAAATATTGTTTTGGTAGCAGCAGAGATAAAGTTTTTCTTCACTTAAATGTCATTTAATATTTTAGCATTTTTAAATATACCCTTAGACATGAACAGGTTGAAAAGTTTAGAATAACAAATATTTCTTAATAGCAGATTTGAAGCAATAGAATTTCATTTTCTGAGCTTTCATGAGAGTAAAAGAAGACAGAATGTATTAATTATAATAATAATTATTAATTTATTATGGAGTTACACTTTAATTATGGAGTTACACTTTAAAAGTTTTTAAGTTCATTACAAAAGCCTAAAGCTTTCTAAAGCACTTTAATTCATGACATTGTTCCATTCCAAAAAAAAAAAAAAAGAGCACTAAACTGTCATCAGTAATGCAATTAATTCACTGTAAAACTGATTGAAAAAGTGCTGGCAGAAGCTGAACCAAAGCAAAACAAACAAAAAAGCAATTAAAAAAAATTACAAACACATGACCCAGGAGATGCAGACTGCATTTACACTACTAGTAAGAGCAAAAATAAAATGGACCAGAAGCTGAAAACCCTATTGCAATGCTTCAGCCTAATTGCTTCACCTAAGAATCCATAAAAGAAGGGTACTGAGCATGGTTCCAAGGACAAATTGTTAAGACCTATTAAAATATTTACTTAGTTCCAGTGCTCAAATCTTTAGGAACAGTTGAAAATATTTGAGAGAAGAGAATGAAAATTGTGAAGGAGGGCAGAAATAAGTGATTGGAGCAATAACAAACTATTCTCTAGGGAAATCTAAGGATTTCACTCTTAGCCATGAATGGGAAAGAAAATTAGGAAGTGGTTTTATCACTGTATCACTGTATCACTGCAAATATTCAACTCCTTTTTAGGCTTAAGAGACCTGCATCTACAGGCCTGAAATACATCACACATATAAAAAAGTGAAATAAATCCCTAGAACTGATCGCCTTTGGAGACACTGTGCTTTTCCATCACTTGAAAAAGGAAGGAAAAAAAAGATGGAATAGCTGATTCTAGAATGCTTTTTCAGAGCAATTTTCTGCAACTTCTCTGAAAGCAGTTTTACAGAGGCTTCTCTGAATTCTTTGCATTTCTTTTGATCATTTGCCCAAATAAACAGTTGGTCTGCTAATCCTAAATTTACTCTTTATGCAGAGTTCTGTCTTTTGTCTTGCATTACATTCTTCATAGCAGCTTCTAGCAATTCTCTGTTAAAATTTTTTCGTGTTCAAAGATTAGCAACTGTGTAATTCAGAAATATCTCATATATTACCCATCTGTGTTCATCATCACCTCCTGCAGCTCCTGAAGGCAAGAACTACCAATATGATATGTACAAATCGGACATCTTGCCATCAGACAAAATTATAACAAATGTAGATACTCTACAAATGCATTTGATTCCAAACCTACTAAAACAAACCTTTCCATTGACTTAAGATGATCTCACAAGAGTCTATAACTAGAAAGCACTGGCATTTGTTTTGTGAGTTACAAAAATTACTTTGTATCTTGGGACAGAAAATAAGAATTTCAAATGATATCCAAAATACAGAAGTTGGGAGACCAAAGGAAAACAGAAGTACTCTAAGGTAAATTAACAATTTTTGAAATATAAAGTGTTTTGTAACCAATGCATTAACCTTAGATAATTCACCTTGTGGCATGACAGTCTGTGTCAGTCTGGACCCAGCAGTAGGTGCTATTGTGTTGCTGTGGATGTTGTATTTCCGACCTTCTATTGCAATTGTGTTTGAAAGCCCCAAAAGGCCAAGTTTTGCAGCACTGTAGTTAGCCTGGCCAAAGTTTCCATATATTCCAGCAGCAGAGGAAGTCATAATTATTCTTAGCAAAAGAAAAGGAAAAAAAACGTTAAATCCTACGTTCAAGTTTTTATTATACAACATTATTTTCTGTCTTTAATATTGTTTAATCTCCATATTCCTGCAAATGGAAACAGTTAGATAAGAATCAAAGCATTACTTTGCATTATTAGCATTATTTTTTGCTAACAGATGACTTGTTTGGCTGAAGAAAACTATCAAATTCTGAATAGCGGTCACATTAGTGGCAATGAAGTTCTGAACTTTTTGAGTTACAGTGCAAAACTGCAATAGCTAATCTTTTTTTAAAAACTGCTTTTTTCACATTCTAACAGAGCTTCATGCAGTAATATTAAATAACAAATGCTTTCAGCAGTCAGCAAAAAAAATATTTCTGTAAAAGTGGCTTTATCTTAAAATCCTCATTCTTACAAATGGAAGGAAGCTGCATTCTTACAAAATCCACAAAACTTTCATTAAATTTAATATACATGCTAAATGCATCAGGGAAGGAGAATGTTTATACTAAGAGTGTTGAATCTTGCCCTTTGTCCTCTAGTACTACTTCTGTTGAGCTGAGCTGCTCACAAGAAAGCTCTAGAACCAAAAATCTTTGCAGAAAGGGAAACAAATTGTCCTCCTTACAAACAAGAACCACAAGCAGAACTGGATGCACCTCCCAATAGAGAGTAGGAGGAAATCCTCTTAGACATGCAGTCACATGTATGTAACACCAAAGAGTTCTAATGACTTCTAATTAAGAGAAATAATATTTCTATGATCCTATAGCTCCTGTTTGGGATATATGCACTTTCATGAAAAGTAACTTTAAAAGTTTCTGGGCATGGAGGTGGTGGTGGCAGAAGAATTGAAAACATAAGATCTCACACATTTGTACTTGTTCATCCCAGGGACAGTGGGGGGGAAAAAAAAAAGACAAGAAACATTTTCACTGCCAGGGCATGCAGTCTGCCACACCCCACTGGGTAGCACAGGGAGAGGAGAAGATACACATATTTTTACCTGCCAAACTTCTGATTTTTCATATGATTCCATGCAGCTCGAGTGACCAGGAATGATCCTCTCAAATGGATTCTATGAATTATATCTAGGATCAAATTAATGGCAGTTTAACAAACCCAACAAATCATTTGTGAGCTTGAAATAAACCATGTTTCTTCTTCATAATAAGAATTGCATTCTCTGACACTCTCAAACTGTTACTAGGAAAGGGGGTTTCCTTCTTTCTTTATAGAACACTCTGAAGTGTTTGCCTGAACATTAACGTCAACTATGCTGATAATCTGTTTCTCCTCTTCAACAGGGTCCTTTTATAGGATTCACAAGTATCCAAATTCTAGTGCTCAAACATAGTCAAGTAAGGACTGCAGTGCAGAAGCTGGACCCCTATTTGCAAAAGCCTGCCCAGTAACTGCCTCATCATCATCTCCACCTCAGTGAAGATTTCCCCTCTTCCTTGCACATCAGGTTTCTTTCTTATTAATTTTCAGTCTTTCAAGGCTGCTTAGCATTCAGATAGAGGACAGTGGTCTATAAAATGCAATCTTATCACAGAAGCTATTGTTTTTCACATGGCTTACTTCTATATTCCACATGGCTTTTTCACATGGCTTACTTCTATATTCCACTCAGTACATGGGAGTGGCAGTTAGAGCCTTTCTTACCCTCCAGAATTGCATAAGACTAGCATGAACTGTAGCACAGATCTGTTTTGCAATCAGATCGGTAAGTAAACACAGGTAGCTTACAAATGAGCTTTCAAGTGAAATGCAATTCTCTACACTCGGGCATAGCTAGTGTCCCCTTCTCGCCTATGCGACCACGAGGTGTGCACCGCTCATCTTTCATAGAATAAGTGAATTTCCAAATTCATCAACTCACCCCAATCTTCATCACTTATCCGAACAAATGAACGGTCTCTTAGAATCCTGGAAAACATGATCAGGTAAAAATCTGAAGGAAAGGTAACTATGTGTTTAAACAAATGTATAGTATGTAAATATAAGAGTTGAACAAGTAAAAAACAAAGAAAAAACCTACAGGACTTCAGATTTACTCACCCAGCATTGTTTACAACAATGTCTGAAAAAAAAAAAACATATTAAGTGAACATATGTACATTAGTAAATATAGGCTTATTATCTCGATTAATTTTTTCTCCTGCTTCTAAAACTAATCTAGACGACATACATTAACATCGTACAGATATTTTCGGTTGCTATTCTAGAGCTCCTTTTCCTGATTATGGCCATTCCATCAGTGAACAATGATTTGAAAAACAGCAAGATACTTGGAGACAAGACTCAGCCTATCAAAAGAACAAAGACTGACAGTAAGGGCACTGAGAAGTACTAGCTACCTGGGAACACAATACCTAAAGGATGCAGCAATTCCGCTCAGTTTTACAACTTGCTTCAAGTTCCAGAGTCCTCTACACTATGCAGTTTGTGCCATCCACTTCGTTACTGTTTGGGTTTACTCTGACAAAAGTCACCACTGAGGACATGCGCAGCCACATGACAAAGTGGGATTATAACAACTCACAACAATACTTTCTTCAGTTACCATTAGCTTGGATCATGTATACTTTCAGGCACTTAAACAACCAAGTTAGATAAGCTTCATACTTAAATAGGAGAAGCATATTCAAAATAGAAACTTTACTTGTTTAATATAATGCCTGAAGTTTTCTCAATTTGTATTTTGATTTTCACATGGCCTAAAGGGTTTCCCAAACATGGTAGACTTTATAATTCCATTATTTATCCTAAGTTTAGACAACTAGTTACAGTACTTGGTGATCTTTGTAAGCTTTCAAGACAGAAATTATCACTAAGTATAAAAATTCTGAAGAAGAAAAATAAGTCTTATTTTGAGCTTTATACTTCTGTTAAAAAACAGTAAGACAAAGCAGTTGCCACTCAAAATGAAAATCCTCTGCATTTGAGTTTCAGGTTTTACTAACTTAGAGCTACAGATATTGAATACTTGTGATTTCAATTGTAGTCACACTGTATTTCACACACTTCTGCCAACTGCACTTCTTATAAGGGATTTGGACTTGCAAACAAGTTACCAGAAAACAAGAAAAATATAACAGTACCTATCCTCCCAAAAGCGTCAAGTGCTGTCTTCACCAACTTTTCACCATCTTCCACTGAATCTATCAAAAAATAAAAAGTTTGACTATTCAAGTAGAATGAACATTGCACTTCTAGGATATTAATAGCTAATTCCATTGCGTTTAAAAGAATTGGAACCTATACGGATGTAACCTAAAATTTAGGCATCATTTGCATATGACCTATGCACAATGTTTACCATAATAGGAGGGGGGTGGGGGGGGAAGAAAGGCAAAACAACTCAAAATAGTCCATTCCCATTTTACCTCTGACTACTGTTCCTGGCACTTTTTTGGTGTCCCAATTAAAAAAATGTCTCCCTCCCTACTACAAAACTATATTCCGCTGTACTTATACAGTATGGATAAACTGGTTGTAGTCCTTATATTAAGTGTGTCAGCTTGTCATTTAATACCATCCATTATTCCTGTAGATGAAATAATAAATTTAGTCTGGAAAAATAACATACCATAATTGGGTACAGCTTTCCCTCCTTTTGCTCTAATTTCATTAACAACTTTGTCAGCAGCTGAGGAGCTTTTGCCATATCCCTTAAAGTCACCGCCAAGATCATTCACTGTGAAAAGAATTTTTCATAATTAACATTCAATAGGCTCCACGGTCTCTCCTTATCGCATTACCACACCGAAAGTCTTAAAGAATACCAACAAAACCTGCTGCCCCTGGGTCCCACTGAGAATCTCTTGACAATTACACAAGAACAAATTGTCTTGTTCCTGTATTTTTAATAAAGTACAATATAGTATATTGTTTTAAAATAGCTTGTGAAACAGAACAAGACTTCATTTTTCCCCCCTGCCATGCACTGAACGTGCTTGACTTGCCAAGTTTATCCCTCCAATTGTATCACTACAATCTGAAGATTAAGATCTAGCATACGACTCACAGGTCGTTCTGTTCTTTCATGAGAGCTACTGCATGAGCTATGAATAAGATCGAGAAGACTTTGCTCATGATTTCTCTTTAACCGAGTAGCTTTTATGTGAGTGGTAAGCTTTGATGCAGAACAAATCAGGAAACTTGGGATTCTGTGGCAGCAGGGGCAGGAGCACCAGCTGATACAGGCAGCTCTGTTGTTTCCAGGTTGGTGTGCACAGTGCCACAAGGGCCACTAATGGGATCTGCACTGTATCACTGCAATGGTTTACTGCATTGGCACATCCCAAATTTTCGCAGAATTCAGCAAAAGAAAATCAGATTCATTCACAGATTTAAAAAGAACAAGTTAATAAGAAAAAAGTAGGAAGACTGTTTCTTCAATACTGAAACTTCAGTTTTGTGCCTTCTGTATAGGCTTAAGACTTAAAGTAGTCAGTTTTCGCAAAGTTGTAGCAAACAATAGTATCTGGTCTTAATGCTAAGCAGCAACTTTAAATTCTTAAATCTATCTTACAAAATGAAATAATTGATTTTTAAAAAAAATAAATCAATAAATAAGAAACTCTACATCTGAAGAGGAATGTCACTTGCAAGACATGTGATAACAGTCCCCTACTGAAAAGTAAAAAGGCCTCATCTGGAATTCTGCATTCAGTTTTATGCACAGTGTTTCAAGCGAAATGTGGAAAGGTGGAGAAAATCTATAAAAGAAAATATGAAACTCAAAGTGAACAAACCATGGAATTTTAATACACAAATACACACACAGATGGGCAATGCAGGCACACAGATGGACAATGCAGGCACACAGATAACCTCCAAGATTTGCACAGCCCAAAGTAAAAAGAGAATTAAGAAAGAACATGACAATACACTCAAGTACCTTAAAAAAAAAAGATGCAAAATAAAAAGAAAATGAACTGCTTTCTATGTCTGACCTAGACAGATCAACAACTAATAGTTTGAACATGCATAGAGCATAACTCAAATAAGGCACTAGAAAAAACTTTCAAGAAGAGTGAAGATGGGAGGACTGCACAGTCCACAACTTTTAAAGTTTTTAACATTACATTAAATAAAAAATAAGTCAGGATCAGCATCAGGAATTCTGATATCCTTTTAGAAAGAAGAAACAATTTCGTGCTACACATTTACACAATGTAATTCAGTTAGTCTTGTTAAGCAATTATAACTCTACTAAAGCCATGTTTATATTTGTTTTTATTTAAAACAACAATTTACAAATAAAAGCTTAATTCTGTACTTAAAATCTGTACTACAGATTTCCAAAAATTTAGCTAGATTCCATATTCAAAAGATTTAAAAATTTATCAAGTTTACTATTACACAGGTTGCTTAAGACTGTACCAGTACATTAATAGAAGGAAGGACAACACATCAGCCTCACAATTACAAATAAGCTACATCCTTCTAGAGAAGTATGAATTTGGCTCAGAGAATTTTGATAGGTAAGACGGAAGTGTTTCCTACGGAAGCAAAACCAATAAATATCTTCATATTCACCACATTAATTACAGAATCACAGAGTGGCTGATTTGGAAGAGACTTTTAGAGATAGATCATCTAATCCAATCCCCCTGCTCCAGCAGGGATACCTAGAACACATGGCACAGGGTCGCATCTAGGCCGGTTTGGAGGATCTCCAGAGGAGACTCCACAGCCTCTCTGGACAGCCTATTCCAGAGCTCTGTCACTCTCATAGTGAAGTTCTTCCTCAAAATCAGGTGGAACTTCCTGCACTTCAGGCTGTGTCTGTTGTCTCTTGTCCTGTTTTCTGTGCACGACTAAAAAGAGTCTGGCCCCATCCTCTTGAAATCTTCTAAAGGTATTTACATACATTCCTAAGATATCTTCTTGGTCTTATTTCAAGAGATTTAAAAAAAAAAAAGATCAAGTGCAAGTGAGGTCAGACAGTCAGTTCTGAAATTACTGATTTAGATACTGAACAACATGTCCAAAAGATAAAAGAGAGAGAGCAATAGTCAGGCACTATAATAGATTCTCTTTCAGATCACTCTACTATCTCATAAAACTACCAACTATATTAGATTTGGGCAATTTAGTAACCTATTTCTTGTTAAATAAGAACCTGAGATAAAATATTCATTAACCCAGTAGGTAGGTAAGCACCAAAGACAGCAACTACCAGAAATAAACTCTCTAAATTATTTTAAAGTTTTCTTAATTACCTACAGATAGACTTTTCATATTTAATCAGCAAAGCAAAACAAATGCCTTATGAAATTTTAGGCACTGAGACTGGAATTTTTATGTTAAGTTACTATAATCAGCAGGCAACTTCTTTCAAGTTTAATCACATACTCAGTAAAGTATGTTCGACCTTATACCTACAAAAATTCACTCAGAAACAGTAGAACTGCAAGTGGCAAATGCTGAACAGTGTACAAGAGCATAATTTAAATACCTGAATTAGCTTGTGGTGTGGCAGCTTATGTGATTAAATAATCTCTGAAAAGAGTTCCATCAAGTTACTATGAAACTCAAAGATGTCCTTTGCTAATAGGTAAATTTGAGACCATCTTTGGAACCATGTAACACTTAACAAGTGATAGCTTTGCACAAGGAAACAGTACAGTGTGCTTTCAGCCCATTTTGTGTTTTCTGATACTCTCTAGACTAATACTGCTTTACACTATAATAATTATAGAAGGTAAGTTCACATTTTCAAATGGGCAGAATAAAAGTTTCTGAGTGATGCTCATCTGAAATAACGTGTTCTCTCGTCAGAACTTAAAGATTGGTACATATGGATGAAAGTCAGGTCATGATGATGATGATGATAACTCAAATCAACTTTCCAGCACAGATAAGTAGGTCGTTGTCAAGCTTTAGCTCCTTTTTTCATAAAAGAAATATTGCTTAGAAATGAAAATAAATCTCAGGAGATAAGACAAAAAAAAATAACAAAGGTTGCTATCAGAAAGGGCACGGACTGCTGAATGTCAGCTACAGAACAAGGCAAAGGTTCTTGTCTCAGTTAGTTAACATAAAACTTACCAACTACAGAAGCACCTCTTTCCGCAAAAGCCAGAGCATATGCTTTGCCCAATCCTAATTTAAAAAAAAAAAGTTAGTCTTCTGCATTCCAGTTCATAAAGAAAGCTATACAGAAATGAATTGCATTAAAAAATAACTACCAAATTAACATAAACACTTTGTTCTAAAGTAAACTGTATTTCATGTAGAAGTTAAAGTTTTGCATAAATTCAAAACATAAAATTAAACAATCTGATAAATTCAAGATGTAGCATGCATTCAGAGAAAAAAAAAAAAAAGGATTGCCCATGCTCACTCCTTGTTATCGCAGTCAGAGGAATCATCATGGAAAGTTGCCTGCATAAAATTTGTCTTAGAAAAGACACTTGTTACACAGAAAGCTGCTAGGTTTTTTATCCTAGCAGAAGGAGGAGATGTTTCAAGTTAATTAATTACTTTCTAGACTAGTAAGATACTTCCTTAGTTCAAGTAGCCTTGCAGATTTGAAAAAGAAACATATGCTCTGAAAAAAAACTGCAACTAAAAAAGTATTTTTTAAAAAAATACTTCAATTATCTGGATAAAAACAAATTACTTAATTGTGACAGATGCGACAGATCCACCCATAGGTTTATCTAGTGTTAATAGCAGAAAGTCATTTTAGCCCACGTATACAAAATGTGAAGAAATCTTGTACCTTTACTCTGACTTGGACTCTAGGGGCATTAAACATTTGTTATTTGTTATGATTAATGATTTACTTGCAGAGATATTATTTATCATATCAGAAGTTAGTGAAATCAATGACAAGGGTTCTTTTTCCTCACATATTGATATTTACAGATCAAAGGATAATTATATATCTCTTTGTGCCTCAAAATTAGCACTTAAAAGCAAAAAATCAAAATCCAGAAGTGCTTAAACTTTTTGAAATACATTGACCTCTCTATGTAAACATACAAACAGTTTGAAATTTTCCCCACAAACCATACGGGCTTCCATGAGGGATGGTAACACAAATGAGGGGTACATACATACATCTACCGCTTGATGTAACTGAAGTCCAAGCAGAGGATCTTTTTTTTTTTTTTTGAGAAATCACTAACTGAGCAGAGTACAAAATCCAGACCACATCATAGGTGCCAGTCAATCAAGGGTGGAGAGCATAAGCATTAGAACTAATCTTAAAGTAATACAACTTAAACCTCTGAAAGCAGATGAATAACAATACATCTGCATAACAGACTAGAAAAATATTCCTAGATCTGTCCCATCTGAAAAGAAACTTTTTAGATGCTAGTGTGTATTTGTGAAAATAGGTCTCATTTTAAACTTGAGCAAGTTGATCTTTCACATGTTTTGGATAATCTTCCAGATCTTATCTGCACTATAAACTAAGCTATAAAAATGGTAAAAGGAGAAAAGGCCAGATAAGAACTAATACGAAGCTAAGAGAGCTTGACTTTGTCCTGGTTGAAGTTCAGTTAACCACTTTTCACAAAGCTGTTGCTAATAAGACATCCAAGGACAGCTTTCTCTGTTAACAAACGTCTTAAATGAACCTAAAATTACAACTGCCTCTGTACCTATACAGTTTTGTTTTGTGCAGTACTTCCTTGGACATTTGTTACTGACAACATTTCTTTGTTTTGCTATTATTCTGGGTCTTTATTTTACTTCAGTGGGATCCATTATGCAGACAGAAGCACACCAGTAAGTCTCCAGAGAACTAGAAAAAAAATGTTGTACAAAAATCTGGCCCCAAATCTTCACATGTTTGTCATATTGAAGTGACCTGAAACAAATGTTCAGTGGCTTTCCATAAAATTACACAGACTTGGTCCTCCCCTGCAAGAAATAATGTAATCATCTGGGCCATCAAAATATCCCTTCCTGCTATAGGCAGCTCTGCAGGATGCTCTGTAGGAAGGAAAAACCTTCTTGGAGATTATGGAGCAAACTTCTTAGGTTAAGAGTAACTGCAACTTTTTGCCATGTTTTACTCCAAACTCGCAATTCGTGCCTCCGCACTGCAAGTACTCAAGAAGGCAAAAGCCAAAGCATGCTTTCAAGGGAAGAAAGGAAAAAAAAAAAAAAAAAGGACAAGAAAACAGCTTCCTGCCAAAATCACACATTCTAGTGCAGAACCACATTCCCAGGAGAAGCTGGCCCAGCATCCACCACCAGACAGCACAACCTGGCACTGCTGTAAGCAGAAAAAAAAGTGTCTTCCTGCCTCCTGCTCTGCACTGCCCTCTCCCTGGGCTTCCACATGTCTCCATATGGCTGCAGCAACTAGGTCAAGGGCAGCAGGATGGACAGGCACCCATGGATAACAGGACAACAGTGTGTGAGCGCAGGACTATTAGAGGTGTTAACTGCTGTGTCCAGGGCAAAACTTAAAGGAATCGGGATGCTAAGCACAGGTGGGTGCTCAGGACCACCAGGTGCCAAGTGCTGCACTATCCCTTGCAGATAAGCAAGGCATAGAAGGCACACCTGCGGGAATGGCACTGTGTCTAAGGGGCTCGGGGACACATCAACATGAAGGTCAGCATTCTGAGTTGCACAGGGACACATCCATGTGAAGGGCACCAATTTTGAGTATTACAGAGGCACAACCACACAGAGATCGCACTTTCGAGAGGCACAGGGCACGTCTGCACGAAGGTCACGATTTTGAGTGGCACAGAGGCATAATTGTGCAAAGGGCACCGATTTTCTGTGTTACAGAGACATAACTTCGTGGAGGACACGATTTCGAAGGGCACATCAGCGCGGAGGGCCCTGACGTAGGGCACCACCCGGAGAACGACTCGCCCCGAGGCGCCGCCGCAGGCCTCGGTGCGGTGGAAGGTCGCGAACGCTCCCGGGCGCCAGGGGCGCCGCGGAAGGGCAGCGGGCACCGCGGCGGGGTGAGAGCCGCCTCCGCCGCCCGCGCCGCCTCCGCCGCTCACCTCCTCCGGCGCCGGTCACGAGCACGACCCGCCCGTCGAAGCGCAGCCCCGGCCCTGCCGCTGCCGCCGCCATGGTGCTGCCTGCGCCGGCGCCGCGCACGAGAGGCGGTGCGGAGGCTACTGCGCCCCGCCGCCCGCTGGGAAGTGCAGTCAACGGCCGCACCGCGCAACGGCCGCCCCCTCCAACGGCCGCGCCCCCTCCAACGGCCGCGCGCCCTCCAACGGCCGCACCGCGCAACGGCCGCCCCCTCCAACGGCCGCCCCCTCCAACGGTCGCACCGCCCAACGGTCGCACCGCCCAACGGCCGCACCGCCCAACGGCCGCTCCCCTCCAACGGCCGCGCCCCCTCCAGCAGCCGCAGGAGAGAGGGAAATAGAGGGATCGCGATAGATGGAGCGATCTGGCTCCGGCCCCGCCTCCGGTTGCGTTTTTCTCCTACCTTTTAAGGCTGGGGAAAGGGCATGGGTCTTCTCGCTATGTTGGACCCGTCCACGCGGGCGGGTCCGGAGGGAGTCAGGGTCAGACCGCGTAAACACCTCGGCTCCTGCGCAAGCTGATCCGAAGCGGTCTTAGCTCCGTCTCAGTCCAAATCGCTGCCCTCTGCCCTCGCTTCCGTGGTGGCAGGAATGTTTCTTGTCAAACAATTCCTGTGAAACATACCATCTTTGCACTCTTGAGTGAGAGACTTCACTGAGGAACTGACATTAAGGAGATATGTGTTAAATATCTGAAAATCAAAATTCACTGTCCCCTCTTCCCCCAAAAAAGAACCTTTTTTTTCCTCAAGAAACGCTGATTATAATGTAAACACATACATGCATGAGTGTATATGTAGAAAGCATGGTCCCATGTGGCTCCATATGGTCCCAGTTTCCAGTCTTTTGCAGTACACAACATTGTTATTGGCTTGATGAAGCATTACTTAATCCAGGTCCAAAAATGGTGAGTTAAAAATACACAAAGATAGAAGTCTTAGTTTTGTTTCCTCTGCTCTTTTCTGTGCTTGAGTGTCTGCCATGCTTTTTGGCATTCACAAAGTAAACGCCCTTGGATTCAATTTCTCATTTCCAGACAATGAATTCATTCATTTTAAAGCATTTTTCTATCCCTTATCATCTCAAGGGTGTGCTTTATCACTCTGTAAAGTCAGTGCAAAGAAATCCATTGACTTTGCTGAGCTTTAGCTCAGATTGTAGATGAGTTTCTCAAAAACATCCATTTGCTTCAAAGTAGACCTGCAAAACAAATAAACACTTTCCTTTCTACAGACTGGAAAGCAAGGAATGGCAGTGTAATATATGACATTGTGCTGTAGGGGTTGGATGGAAATTCCCTGCCCCCGAGCCCTTAGCCCTTTATGATACTAAGCATATATATAGTTCTTTACAGTTCACTTTTAGCAGCTAGCAATACTATTACTAAAGTCTATTGGACTGACCTACACTCTAAGTAGTGAACAAATCTATTTTTAATACCATTGCAGAATCACTGTGTTTTGCACACATTCAACTGCACTCAAGCATTACAAGGGTAGTGCTGTGGAGCTCAGTAGATCTAATCAGGAATTTGCAACATTACCTACCCAACTCGGTGCTTATGAACTTTATCTGAATTACAGACGGGGAACTTCTTGGAGTTCTTCCTTTCTGGCTAGCTATCCAAGTTGATTGAGAGCTGTTAAATTTAGAAAGTTCTCAAAGAATCAAGGATAACATGAAGATTCCCCAGAGTCCAGAGCAGCTGGCCGTCATGTTTTGTCAAGGAAACCACCTACTTGCTTCCTCTGCACAGCCAAATTTTACTTCATGCATCTTGCTTGTGCAGTTGGTCTAGTTTGAGTTATTTCCACAGCTAGTGGAAAGTTAAAAAGAAAAAAAAATGCATTTGCTGCAAATTGTCTCCTTGACTATTACTGATTTATTGTCTACACTAAAAAGAGCTGATAGCTCTTTGGTGAGCAAAGTACAGGAAATTAAGATATGAGATCTTAAGTAGTCTGCAGAAAGTTCCCCTTTAGAAGTAGGAGATAAAAGAGAGATATTCCTCTCTTAGCTCTGTTTAGTTAAAATAAACTAAATGTTATACTTGCAATTTATAGTATGGACACCAGGGGAAGTATTGTGCTATAGTAAAACTTAATAAATCTGTATCTTCAACAGTAATTAAATTCTTCTACCAAAAACAAATAAACAAACAAACTATGAAAGTCTTATGCAAAGATGAAATCAAAGGGACATTGCTTTTAATACTGAGCTTTACTAAACCAATAGATTTACTTCTGTGACGGCTTTCTTCTGAACATTCAAATGCGCTCCTAAGGAGTAAAAAGAAGGAGCAAGAAGAAATGGTTCCTGAAGCAGGTTAGGAAACAGAAACATGTCAAGTAGTCCACTAAAAGTTATGAGTTTAAGTATGGGAAACATTGCAGAATGCATGCAGAAAAAACCCACTGCACCATATGTGCGTAGTTACAGGGCTGGATAATCTGACTAAAATACCGTCACGACAAATTACAATATTTATAAGTTAGCCTCTTTCATTTTAATACAACTCAGGACCAAATTTTACCACGATGAAAAGACTATTGCAATTAGCTTTATATTACACAGAGAACCTCCTTGGCCCAGATTTGTCTGCACATTTGATAATACAAAGAAGCTATTTCCTGTCTGAGGAAGACAGAGATCTAGGTTTGTAATTCCCTTTCATAGACATTAACAGATTGGGTTCTTAATCTTATGTGTGCTTTGGTTCTGCCTCATCCACAATGCTTAATATTTTCCTTATTACCCCACAGTGGCAGACTACATTCCCACTTGGCAGAAGTGAGAGAAGACTCCAGGAGAAGAAGGGTGCACCCTCTTGCAGAAGCAGTCTAGCTGGACATGCTGCCCTACTCAGCAGGAAAAGCCTGACAAACACCTTATCTTTAAAGGTACACAAAGACAGATTTACAGTGATGCAGTATATAGTTAACGTGCTATCTGTTGGACTTTGCACACCTTCAATCACACCTACTTTTTTCTAGGAGTTCTGAGGTTTTGTTTCTGTCGTGTCTAGTAATTTAAGGATGTAATTTGTTAGGATGCACGCAAGCTAATGACATACATAAACATTCATCTCAGTCAACTCTACACATGTTTCTGGAAATATCTATTTCACACTGGAATAGTCAGGCACTGAAGAACTAAGTCATCTTTACACCATCATCTTTACACTCTCATCAACTTGCATAATTACCCAAATATCTGAAGCAACACAGCTTTTTTGTTCATAGCCATAGACTGATGGTTCTGAGCTCCTGTATGCTCTTGAACATGCAATTTCAGCTCTGTCCTTAGGGTCCTAATACTTTCTGTGCCTGTCAGTTTAGATCTTGGTCTATTCAAGGAAAAGATTCTAATTTTAATTTGTCTTGAAGCCAGTTGTTTAATTTATCTTGAAGTCACTCTTGAAAACAACAAATTGCCTAGCTGCTTGTTTTTCTCTGTAAAACGAGACAGAAAATCCACTGAAGTTAATTTTTTAGGATTTTTTGTTCAACTAGAACTTGTCCTTGTAAAAAGATACAAACGACCACTCAAATCGCAAAGGAATTTGAAGGGTTCTCCTAAATGTCAGAAGTGATTTGTTTTAAAGGTGTAGAGGTATCCGAAAATAATTGCATAAATCTGAAACACGGTATGATCAGAAAATACCACCACCAAATAGGTGTTATTAGGTGGAAACTTGGGTGTAGTAGATGCTGAGCCAGGAATAACAGCAAGTTAAAAATGACTTCTAAGTAAATGAATCACAATAAGAGATCAATAGCAGGATATCCAGAGTCAAACTGGTTAAAATTGGAAATAAGTGAATCCATAAAGATCAAATCTACTTTATTTTGTCTCTTAGCGAACAGTGTTGTCCAACATGTCTTTCTCATCACCACTTTTGCTAAATTAGCAAGCTTTTAGACCAGTAGAAAATGTAGACATCTTTTCCCCCTGCACCCACTATTCCTTTATAACACCAAGTAGAAGAATTTAATTTCTTTAGTTATGCGTCAATGCTGAGTGAGTTCATTTTTAAAAAGAGCTTTCCTATTCTGCAACAAAATAAACTTGTAGTTTATTCTAAAATAACTTGTTCAATAGACATTTTTTTAATTTCACTGTTTTTTCTCTTTTTTTTTTTGCCTATTTTTAAGCTGGAGTTGAATATATTGTAATACTGTGCTACTGTAATACATTTCTATCCCATCCAAAAGGTCAACAGTCTACATCTGTGTGACCACCTTTAAAAATATGTAGGGAGAATTAATTGAATTACTTGCTTTTATTCAGTGTATTTTTTTAATGTTTCTAAAGGATATGTTTGGGTTATGAGGATCATTTTCAAAATTTAATTTGCTTTCTAAATGGCTGTGGTCATGGAGGTTTGTACATCCCTGTTCACTGGGATCAAATTCTCCACAAAGGAGATGGAAGGAGGAAACCAGATGCTTCTTTCCACGTCCTGCATCTAGAAATTGAATGCAGTCTGCACATGTTAAGAATTGTGGCACCCTCCCATTGAACTGTACAAAAGCACGACCTACACCACATGGTACCTCTCATACATGACGTCAGCTGCAGCATTTTGTAAATCCCTGGAGGATTTTAATTTAGCATCTTTTGCTGCGAACAAACAGGCCTCACTCAGCTCACTCTTTCCCACCATTTCCTGTCTTTCTGTAGCCATCTACTGGCTGCCAAGGCAAAGGTTGATAAAATGACTATGCACTTAACTATGCACCATACACTGAGAAAATTTTATTTCATACAAACAATTTGTATGGCCCACTTTACCCTACCGGTGCACCCACAGTAAAGGTGATGAAAGAAAACTATTTTGTAGACTACATATACAATTTTATGGGACATAATCTCCCCTTGGAGCTAGTATTTAGTGACTGCAGAAATGGCAATATTATTTCTAACTTGCTTGCTTGCATTCTTCAACGTGAGCCTACATTAATGAGTAAGTAGACTTTTTATGTTGACATTGAACATATTGTTTGTCACCAACAGAACTTGAAAAGCCACTTCCTTGATCTGATACTGAAAAATAGCATACTGTGCAGTCAGCAGTGCACATATTCTTGTGAACCAATTGTAATTGCAAACCTTTTTATGGCTTTTGTGAATAACACACGTCATAGGAGGTCTCTGATGTCATTGTTTTGGCAAGAAGCAATAATTTTGGCATTCATCACATGTATCACACAATTAAGTGGAAAAACCACGCTGAGGGGACAAGCAGAGCACTATGGAAGCCCTCCATTTAAATATATTAGAGTTTCAATTGAGATTGAAGTCATGGGTCATTTGGAGCTTGTATGTTAGAATATACTAGGAGAGCAAATACATTAAGCAGAAAATAGTTGTGTCTCACATCTCATTAACAGCTTGGAAAATACATCCCATGATGTTAGGGAAGTGTTATGAAAAGGTTATGGTGTTCCTCTCGTAACACAACCATTGCATTTCATCTTAAATGTTCCTTTAGTGAAAATCCATTAACTTAGTCTTCTTGGAGGTGAAAAAGGAGGGAAAAAAAACCACGTAGACTAAAGTAACAGGTAAAGAGATTAGCAAATAACCATATGTTGCGTTCTCTGGAAATCAGATCTGTATTAATATCAAATTATGGGTAAATGGATTCTACAAATTAATTGAATCTTTACTGAATAGGTGAAAGACTTGAAGTACCTCCTGAAAAAAAAGATTTAGTGTAGTTGTTTCCTCAGTTAATGGCCATACCAAGCTTTAGAACGGGCAAGTTTCCAGAGCCTGTGCTGTTACAATAAATCTAGGCAACACCTTTATTGTAAAAAAGAAAAAGAAAGAAAAAAGTGCTTGAAAGTGCTTTTTAAGCTGTATCTCATAAAGCAGCCTCTTCTGTCATGTTGCTACTAAGTACATTCTGTGGAGTTCTTAAGCCTTTCCAGTAAATAGCTCAGTAAATTTTAAGCTTTCTCTGTGCTGAACAGCAGACATAAATCCTTTGCCCTTGGGTATATGGTAGATCTTTACCTGTCTCTCAAGAAGGCACACTTTACCAGCTTTCATGTCAAGAGGACAGCTCCACCATTCACAGGAAAGCCTAACACTAAAGATTTAAATCATCTCTATGCTGCTCAATAATTCATTCCCAACCTAGCATAAAGAGCAATCGTATTCAAGAGTACAAATATGGGCCCACTAACTGAGGCAAGATGAATAGACAGAGAACAGACAGTCAACTGTGTAATGACAGGAATACTTCCTTCTCCTCTAGGTTAGTAGCCTGATTCCTCTTTGGCAACTGCTTTACCAGTTAGGTAATGAGCAGCAAGTCTGAATTGCCCATCCAAGTTTCTCTGAAGTCATAATTGCAGCAGAGACTACTTTTAATCAGTACTGTTTTAGGAGTGGCATCTTTCCTTGTTACTACTTATTTTCATGTGAATTTAGTTCCAGCTTTGGAGTAAACTATAGAATGCAATGCTGTAGCACACTGGAATTACATGCTGGAACGCATCCCCTTAGGCAGAGTGATAACTAAAATATGTTATTTGAATATTATAAGCATTAAACTCTTATCACAGTGAATGTAACAAAGCAGATGATATACAAAGTATCGGTGTCTGAGTACAACCCTTTCTCCCAGAGAAGTGCTGAGCTTTCTTTTTGTCTCTTTCTCCCCAACAGGTTGTCTTATGATGGCACAGCAGATGTATCTTTGGGAGTGTCTATGCCACTGAAAGCAAGGTAAGCAGTCTGTAACAGAGACAGTTTTTGAGTTGGGCAGAGACTCTCTTTAGTTCTAAGGATGACATCATCTTTCTGTTGCTGAATTATCAAGATCCTGGCAAGATGAAATCACCTTTCAGAAGAACAGCTGATCTCATGTCATGTTGCTGGACCAATGCAGTTGTTTCCCTGCACCTCCTACCCCAGCAAAAAAGTGCTGCCTCAGTCTATTTTATTTATGCAATCTCTTAGCAGACCTGGCAGATAACACAGAGCTGTGTATCTTGGCTCACTGGAAAACAAACCTCAAAGAAAGAAAAAAACACAGTATCTCAAGTCCAGACAATAAAGTAAACTGAGATCACCATCTAAGCAGTTCTGGGCTGAGGAAAGATTGTCATGTCACAACAATTCTTAAATTAACTTTAGTGGATTGGAGTAGGGGAGCATGCACAGACAAGGATTCTTTTCTCCAAGACCCAAGCTCAGCCTAGCTACTGGAATTACTGGAATAGAGTCTTCAAATTAAAGATGGCTAAATTCTGCTAAAAAAAATCAATCAATTTTTCAACTGTTTCATAATGGAGTAGAACTGGTGCACTGCCATTCCTTTGCAAGAACAGAAGCAGGGGTGTCCTACCCTGGACTGACTTTTTGGGCTGATTTGTCTCATTTATGACATCATATTTGCTTGTGGCGGAACGAGTGGAAAGGCGGGGCGAGTGACAAATATGTACTCCACTCAAATAGAGATCTAACAATATGATTTATTAGTATAA
>JAUBOD010000601.1:3177601-3200191 GCA_032353885.1 Nothura maculosa | reverse complement strand
CCCCTCACCTGCAGGTGGAACCTCCTGTGCTTCAGCTTGTACCCATTCCCCCTTGTCCTATCACTGGCCACCACTGAAAAAAGCTTGTCCCCCTCTTCCTTACAATCCCCCTTCATGTATTTATACATGTTAATAAGATCCCCACATGTTAATAAGATCCCCATAAGATTCATCCTAAAAAAAAAAAAGAAAAGAAAGAAAAAACTTTTGCTTGCTCCCTTATTCCTTCATAAATCAGCAGTATTCCATCTACAAATATTACACGGGCAGTCAACTTTAATCCAAGTAATTATATGTTCCCCTCGTCCAGCATTTTGTTGACACCATCACAAAGTTTCTGCAAATGGAGTTTATAAGGTCCAAAGGGATTATACAAGGCAGCCAAAAATTCACAATCAGAGAAATGATCAAACACATTGTTGACACGTCCATGTGATTTTGCAGTTAGGTGACGCTGAATGATTTGATGAAGTAGCTCTCTGCAATCATTTAATAGTTTGGACAAAAAATTCCTGTCAAAGGTATAATCCACCTGATGGAAACTGACCACAGTCTTAGCCAGCTGATGAACTTTCTTCTTGAATTTCTCCATCAAGGCTATTTCCTCTTGATTAAATTGGTTGTTCCTGTAGAGAATCGCCAACTTGAGGACTATTTTAATTAGGTTTTTAATGATCTTCTCTGCTTCCTTTTTATTTTGTGTGTATTCCTTTGTCACTCGGTAGAGCTCATCCAAAACATCACTGCTGGTGTCATCTATCAAAGTAGTTGCTATTGATTTGGACACCATTTTTCCAAGGATCTTCTTCTGGGCCTGAATGGCCAAACTTTTGGAATTGAAGACATCTGTGGCCACTGGGGGAAAAAAGAATGCATAGTCAATACCTCATCAGAGACATATCATAGAGAATAAGGTGAGAAAAATTTTCATGATAGTCCATTCATCTGACTTTTAATAGTTTCCACAAAAAAAATTAGCTTACTGTATCTAGTAAAACCTACCTTTTCTAAGCTTAAAACTCTGTTGTCTCTGGGCTTTTATTCTTTTAGACTGTTCTAAGTTTGAGAGAATAACAACAACAACAGAAACCAGAAGAAGCTCAAAAATAATTAAAATATATGTGCATATATATATATATGTATATAGATGGGACTTTTGTCTGAAGCCATAACCCTTTCCTAACTATTGATCTGATTTTCTTATTCATAATGAAATCTGGAACAAGCTAACTTAGCAAAATCCTTTTAATATTTTCCATGGGAATAGCTAGGTACTAAAAGTGGAGGAATCAAGCAACTATGACTTTCCCAAAGTCATGGCATCTGCCATGGAATTGTAATTCAGTGCATTGACTATTCAGGAATTGTAATTCAGTGCATTGACTATTGCAAATCTTTTCCTTCTGAATATCCTACAGAATGAGTGAATTCACCATCCATACGGAGAAGGTGTGAGGCAGTCCTTCTTTAGCACACACCAAGATTCAATCTGGTTGCATTCTGAAGATGCTAGTTTCCACAGAAGAAATAGTTTATAGAAACCATATTTTTGTCCTATGCTTAATGGAGAGGTAGCCAGAAATAATATCGATTGGTATAGTAACCAAATAGATTCCTATTACATTTGTTAGCATGACTTATTGACAAATCCTTTTCTAGTTATTAAAGTTTCCACCTCCAAAGCTCTGCTACTTTGTATCAAAATATCCAACAACTGGTTGCAGTTATTGTAAAGTATTCAATTACTAAAAAAAAATTCTTTTTTTCCCCTCTTTCTCTTTTCTCTTCTCAAACATTCTTTCAGAAACTTGGTTTTGTGAAATTTTCACACTGGTCGTCTATGACCAGTGCCGATTACTCACAGCACATTCCTGTAACTGCTTCCAGTAGGTCATGTGTGAACTCAAAATCTCCATTTGGATGGCCTGGGAAATGGCTGCTTTTAGCATGCAGCTTTCTCAGAGGTGCTGAAGGGAACCCTTAATCTGGTTATATTTATTCCACATATCTAAAGTTTTCTTTGCAGTCACAGCAGTTAGGGATATTTATATTTCTCTTTTACTGAAAATGAACTCTGCAGATGCCATACAGATAAGTCCCTGAATTTGGAAAATGCCTCCTATTAGCTGTTTGCATTTGGACAACTGGGTTTCTTAAGAGTTAGGGTATGTCTGGGTTCCGGAAGAAAAAAAACAGATCTGTGATCTGGCAAATTTTCCAAAAATGATTCTCTCTTCCCTTTTTAGTCCATAGGTAATTTTGCTTTGAAGCATTAATTCTTTGAGCACATTTTAAAAAATGGCACTTAAAGAAGCTAAGTAGGTGGTCTCTACTAAAGCAATTTGATTCAGTGTTTCAATTTTTAAAAATAAAATCATATCTTTTATTAAAACTAATCAGCTAGCTAGTTAAGTTTTACAACTATCTACACCGAAACATCAGCTGTATGAGTTACCTGCTTATAATATAGAAAGAACTAGAACCACAACACTTAAAAGAATGACACTTTAAGCAGAATTAGTACAGCCTGCCTCCAATAAGCCATATACACCTGAATTTGTGCTAACAATTTCCAAATAGCAATACACAAAATAGCAATGCTAAGCAATCCAAAATTTGACTGTTTTCCCAATAATAAAATATGAGAGTTTTTCAATACTGAAATAACATGCCTGACATGATTTAAGATTCGACAAAGGGAGCTCGGCACATAATCATGACTGCAGGACAGATCAAGAGTTGGTCACTTACAAAAAGTATTGAACTCTTAATGATACTTGTAAAACCTGTTCAAGTTTTAAAATTATGAAGCACGGCCTATTTTGTCTCTAGTTAGCATATAACATCAGTCAATTTCATTTGCCCTGTTGTGTTGCCATTTAATTGTTAAATCCATGAATTTCTTCTCTTTGTTCAGCCAATCCCCTAAAAGATGTGCAAATTATTTGTACGTTATTATAAACAAATTATTTTCTCATTACTGAAAACAAAAAGAGCTGCAATGTTATTTCACAGCCGACTGCTTCAATAAAACTGAGTCTAAGCATTGATCTTCTAGAACCCAACAGAAGTTTTCCTTAGAAAACCTGAAATTACTTACTTGCTCATCAAAAGGAATTGCAATTTCCAACTGGAGACACACGTTTCACGCAGTGATGCAGAGTGTCGTGGGCAAAGCCTGCAGCTTGGCTGTTCAGCTGAGCCCAGCAGCTACGTTACCATTCACTTTGAAACACTGTCTGAACCTATCACAGGCTTACGTTTTTTTGTTCTATTTTTTTCCCTCCCTTTACAACAGCAATGTTTCTCAACTACCTTTCTCTTCGGTGTAGAAGTACTTCATTTTGCTGTGGCACCTCTAAAAGCAAGAACACGCTGCAGTGGTTTCACTTCCTCGACAAGAGCTGAAAGGAAATTGCGCTGCTGAGGCAGCAGCGCAACCCCGGCAGCCGTTACTGCCGACTGAAACAAGCGGCAGAAACAGAGCGAGAGCAGAGCATCTGTAACTTGACAGGGGCTGCTTGCTACAGAGAGCTCAAAACATTATCCCCGTTTCTGCAAACACCAGGAATAGGAGCCTCGTGTATACCTGAAGTGTCTGATTAGCAGATCATAGAGCAATGTAAAGGGGAGGCTATCAGCTGGATGCTCTGCTAATCCCCAGTTCGGAATGAGGAGTCATGCATCCTGTTTAAAAGCTCCAACTAAAATTTTGAAACATCTAAAAATACGCATGCAAATCCACGCTTAAACAATTAATTTCAGCAGTCTCATTTGCATAGGTGTTGCTCATATGTAGTCACCATTTTGAACGTGGATCCATACTAGGTGATCAATATATGCAAATCTCTGAGGACATATCTCACTGACAGCTTCCATCCTGAAATAACACATTTTCTCTCTCTGGTGGCCTGCAGAAGGTTCAGAGTCTGGGCAACTAATCCAACTAATAATAAAAATATCATAGATTTTTTTTTGCATGATTCCTTTTACAGCTTTTACTGTTTTTTGTACTCAGTTTTACAGTTCCCTCTTAAAAATCAGATTGCAGTATATCCCCTTGAAATCAATGGGATGTAATTTCCCGCACAGTCGATAGACACAAACACGGCCCATGCCACTGCGACAACCATCCGCAGGGCAGGTGAGGGTGGTATCAGGCGAAAGGCTCTCGGGGAAGGATCTTCCCTCCGCCACCACGGAATTGAAGGCACCTTGATGATACCAGCGACCTCAGAAAAGTCTTTCTTATTTATTTACACTTTAGAAGAAAAGTTACTACAGGCTGATTTCTGTGAAAGTCGGGAGCTTATTCATTGTCTTTTTTATTTTTTTTCTTTCCCAAAAGAGTAAGTGTTTAATACCAGTTTTGTACTTTATGTATTGAAGTAAACCAATACTGGATGTGTACCTGTCTCAGTACTTTTTCTCTAGAATATTTACCTTAAAAATGTTTTTCTTGACTCTATCTGTGTACAAAGTGTGATCTCTCAATGAAAAAAATACGAATTCAACTCTCATAAGGAGACTGGTATAAAAGAGCAACAAGGCTGTTACTTATGGCTGTGATGCTCATTCTGCCTAGCATGAAAACTTGGCATGAAAGTCAGTACACTTACCTACTTACTGTGGCAAATGCCTATTGCCAAATTTCCTGTTTTTCAACTACATTTAAATTAAAACTGAATGTGTTTGAAAAAAAAAAAAAAAAAAAACACAGATGATTTTGAGACTCCCAAAGGAAGGCAGAATCATACTGACCCTCCCTGCCTGGGTAACAATCACCGGTATGATCAATAGTTCATGCAGTCAGGCTTGTGTATTCAGTCTAATGTGTATTGATAAAACACTGTCACTGAGTATTTCTAGGCTTGCAGTAACACACCTGAAGAAAAGCAGCCAGTAAAAAGCTAAAGTGAATGATGTTAAATCCTACAACTCGAAAGTTAAGTTTTTGAAGCAGGTTCCGTTTCTGGTGTATATACTCATATGATACTTCCAAATAGCAGATTTGGTTGAAGGGGAAATTAGAAGGTGAAGACATTTATGATAACACTGCCATACGAGGTGGAGCTCTCATTTTAATGACTGACAAACCACACGTTAATGGTCACCAGTACCTGGAGAGAAAGCTTGTCTGGTAGAGAGCGCAAGATCCAAAAAGGAAAGGGGTTTGGAAGTAAGGACATAAAGAACAGACAGAGGATTAGGAGAAAAAATCCAGTACCAGCACAGCACTTTACGCATGGTTTAAAAGACTAAAAGACTGTACCATAGTTTTGAAAAATGTGGCAACTGATTTCCTGCCTGGCTTCCTGTGTGGAGAAGTGTGTTTGCCTCTGTATAAACTGTGAGTTGAAGCTGAAGCTGCAAATCTGCACACACGCTGAGACCTCATGCTCAGTCACACTGGTGGAGTGAAAGGGAGGCAGCATCAGCCCCTCAGGGTAGGAAACCTGAGCCCCACCAGGACTCACAGCAGGCATCTATCAGCATTTGTGACCAGGAGGGATGCCTTCCAAAACTGCGAGGCTGCCTGAAAAATCAGAAGATTAGCAAGTTACTGCATTTTGATGCCTTCTTGTGCTCTGTGCATTCTGAGTCATTACAGGGGTGCATTTGTTAAGAAGGATAAAGACTAGAAGCAATAAAAAAACCCTGTGACTTCATGTATAAATACATGATCTCAGAAAGCCATGATAAACTGCAAAAACTAGCACCGTGGAAGAAACAATTCCTGAAGTAAGTAACAAGCAGAAATGGAGTCAAAAGCCTTTGGTACCAGCAGAGCTGTTAAAATTTTTACACTGTTTAATTACGCAAAGAAAACATTTTAAAAATGAGTGGTAGAACACGGACTACACATTCTTCAGATAAAAATAAACTGATTTTGTTAACTGACACCATGATTTGTCGCTTTTTCTTAACCACCATCTTATGAAATGAGTCATGTTTTCAAGTTTTTTCTTTTTTTTTTCCAGTGTTTTGATTCTGTTCTGCACTGAACTGCTTCAGAGCTTTCTTAGGCAAAAGTCATATTAAATACAACTTTTTAAAAGCTTAAATCCTTGAAATGTAAAAATTACTCCAAAATTGCAGCAATCTCCAAATAGCCCTTCCAGAAAATTGGCTGGTCTTTATCATTGCAAGTGATTCTTGGTGTAATAACTGCAAGTGACACTTGTTGTGCTAGCTTTCCAAAGCTGGTGATGCTCCTACATGACCTCCTGGAGCAGATGGCTCCGACAGCCTTCGCTCGTGCACCTCAGACAGGGGGATGTGGACCCCTGAGCTGGACGATGGCCAGAGTGAGGAGAGACCAAAGCAGCCACAGAGCCAGTTTATCAAGGCAAAGCCTGTCAGTTTATCAAGGCAAAGCCTGTGAGAAGGGCGGATGGTGTAAGGTGAGGAGCATCAAAGAGCAGAAAACCCAGAGGGCAGATGGCTACGTGCAGGAGAAGAGGAATTTAATGCAGCAGAGGGAAATAAGGAATGAAGATAGAAAAGGAAACACTACTTTTCAAAAGGAGAAAATCATATCATCAGCAGCAAAGATCATCAATAGATATTTTCCACAGCATTGTTTCAATAAGACTACAGAAAATTTTAGTAATACATAGTGTTTTACTGTTCAGCTAGGATCTTCCTTCATAGGGACCCTTGACTTTTCCATCCACGACAGCAGTGTAAGAGTTCCCTGGCTTATTTCCTGCCTTAAAAGCAATAGGTGTGTTTAAACATAGGGATTTAGTTTGAACTTGGGTAAACATCTGATTACAATACAAGAAAATGTGATGAGTCAAATCTAACCTTTCTTTCCATCTTCCTTCTTTCCCAATACCAGCTGAAAAGGCAGGACACTGGTAACACCTCCTTTCTCTCCTAAACGTGAATCCATTCTGAATCACAGTGGGTCTTGGCTACAGGCTGAAATTCATAACTTGCTACCCTGTCCTCTGCTTCCACACTCCCAGAAAAGCAAAAGCCCTGTATAGTACTCATTTTTTCCACATAACATCTGTCCTTATTGGCTTCAGGTACATATGCTCCTCATTTGAAGAGCAAATATTTCACTTGGCACTTTGTTTTTGAAAAGGGAGGTTTATATATGAATATCAGTTTTGACTCAAAAAGTTTATCTTTAGTTTTTAATGCATATAAAGTATATGTTTGCAAACATGAGTAACTTTTGCCTATCTTTCTCCTAACAGGCACTGTAGGCCATACTGAATTCTCACTCCCCATAATTTTTACCAGCTAAGCACAATATAAGAATATTAATTATTCAAGCAATGCCTACTAATTTTAACATTCATATTGGAAGATCTTCAAAAGAAAAAAAAAAGTAATCTGAAGTCAAGCCCAGCACACAACAAATACCACATGAGCAAACAGCCTGGATTTGGAAGCTAGCTCTGGAATGGGAAGCCACTCTGTACCAATGGATAATTAAATCAGACTTTTTGGAAAAAAAAATCTAACTGGGCAATTTTTACAATATACAGTATGCCTAACCTGCATACTCTTACTGAAAGGGAACACACATTCAGCAGGTGAGAACAAGAAAAGTTACCAAGCAACATAGGGAACATATTTATTTTTTTTTTTAAAGTCCTGGAGAAGTCATTGTCAGTAGGTTTACATATTACACATTATGTTTGTTATGTATGCTCCCAATTTTACTATTTAATTTGTAGGTTTGGAGTACTCAAATGTTTCAAAAACTGACCAACATTTTTAAAAAAGAGACACTTCTCAGTTACAAAAAAGCCTCAAATCAACCATGAAAAGCAGAAAATAAAACATTTTTTTTGATCAAGAGGCAAAAAGAATTGCCCAGAAATGTACCTGGCGGTGAAGGCCGGGTGGAGTGTCAGTGCAGGATGCCATTCCCAACAAGAAAGCATGCGTGGAGTCTCGCCGTCCCATGAGAGTGGTTTGTGCCAACAAGTTATTCTGGTTTTACATGCCTGCGCTTCCCACGGCCACCCTCTGCTCACATGACACACACTGTAGCTGGTTCAAGAACTTGAAAAGCCCTCTTAAAGGCCCTTTTTGTCAAGCTCTTTTACTTATTAATCAACAGAACGGCTTTAATACGAAAAAAAAGTTTTAAGCCTATTTCTATATACTTCTTATGACTGGTCTTACAGAAGCATTTACTCAAGTAAACTGGATATTTAACAAAGAAAATGAGAGTCATGCAGAGTAGAGTTATGAACTAAATACGGTATTTCACTTCTTGACCATCACTTGTTACCCTTGCTGGAATGTAGCAACAGATGTTGTGATATAAATACAAAGCCATGAGGTTCAGCTGTTGGCCATTTCAGGGCTACATGAGGTTCCTCTGTATCCAGCAGGTACCCACGCATACTCAATACTAATGCTGTACAAATCTTTTCATGTTAATTTCAAAGGTATTCCTTCAAAACAAGAAAATGTAACCCAGATTCTGTAGTTTTCTATCCAGCCTTTAAAATATACAAATATGCAGCAAGCCAAGAGCAACAAGCTCCCTAATCCAAACAGCACCTGCCATAAAAATAACTGGGCATCAAAATTGAACATTTTATCAATAGTTAAAAAACTAAAGAGACTGCAAGAAAGACATAAGGGTATCTAATTATTTTATGACAAACAACACAAAAAGAATGCCTTTGCACAAAACCAAATGCTTAGCTGTGGGCAAGTACTAGAATATACAACAGAAGAGCTTCTGGATTGGATGCAAGGGGCAGCCCTAGGGAATTCATGGCAAAACCTACACTTGACAAAGCAAAAAATAATAAGTAGAGGAAGTTCACGATACATATGGCAAAAATACAAGGAAATGAAACCTGCCCATAGACAGACTCAAGATGACAATATAGCATGTCAGGAAAGGGAAATAATTAAGGTACAAGGGAGCAACATGGCAGTCAGAACACAAAGAGCACCTGCTTTGTATATAATGTAAAACAAGCCACAGCAGAGGAGAGTCAAAATGATACGCAGGCTTTGAGTGGGATCTTGCACTGCCTTTGAAAACAGTCGTTAATGTCTATTCTTGCATTTCCAGTCCGGGTTCTCTGCCCTCTGCGATGTCTGCGCAGGCGCCATGCGCTCCATGTCCAGGAGACATCGTAGACAGCTTCGCTCTTCCACACTGTATTTATATAAATTAATGTTGTCCCTCACACTCGTTGCCCAGAGATACAAGCTGGAATTTCCCTCTGACAAGATCCTGCTTAACTGGGGTTCTGTTTTTCTTTTGTTTTTCTCTTTAAAGAAACTTTTTCCTGGGCACCAAGCAAGTGCCTTTGCTTTTCCTTTCCAAAAGGAACAAAACAAACTCTCCAGATCTATTTTATTCTCCTAGTGTTGTTTAGTAGCTGTAGATTGTTCATCACCCTGTTCTCCACAGTGCAACTTCAAGTCACAAAAAGTATTTTCTTTCTTGGATTCCCCTTTTTCCCTTGCTGTCAGTTCAAAACAGACCTCTAAGATCTACCTCTTGGAAACTTTGACTCACTTGGTCTCTCTTATTCCTGGTTTCTCCATTTCACAGTGAATACTATAAGCTTTATATATATGTATAAATATATTTTTTAATATATAAACTTTATAATTTATATAATAATTTTACAATTTTTCTAATTTTATAGAACTATATATATATAAGTATATATTTATAAATAAGTATATAAAATAAGTTATTCATTATGCGAAATATTCCCATACATAAGATTATTAAAAAGCAAAATGATTCTCTTAAAACACTTAAGTAGTTTTCAATAGTACTTGAATTCTCAAGTCTAAATTGCTAAGACTGTGAAAACAGGCTCATCTCCCAAAATATTACTGGGTGTTATTTTACTTTAATTTATGTCATTTTATTCTAATTAAAGGTAAATACTAGTGAGTGAAAAAGTAGGCCGTGCACACTGTTAGAAAATTGTTCCTTCTGCAAAATTTACCCTTCTGGTTAAACATACTATATATGTAACACTAACTTCTCTTTTCATCATCTTGGAAGTGTTGTTATTATTAGGATGCAGAACTTGCCTGGTAGATAACACAGCACTAACGATCCTATTTATTTTTATATTTTGTAAATATATTAACTCACTAAAACTAGACGACCTCCAAAGGTCTTCCACTGCCAATCATTCTGTCATTCTATAAAACCCACATTAATCTTGTGGTTCCCTGCAGCTTTGGCCAAATAAAAACAGGTCGAGGACACTGTTTTTTCTCCAGCTACTGACAACTGCAGAAGTTAAATGTCCAGTTGTGTTACTTGCACCAAGCAGTGTTTTAAAGCAGGTCAAGAACAGTAAGGATCAACTCTGGTGGGGAGTGGGTATCTATAAGACCTTCCTTTAGCAAAAAACACTGTAGTAGCTTGTGGTTTTCAAGATTATTAACCACGTAAAGAGGGAGGGAAGGCAAATTTGAATCCTGAAGACAGAGAGAGGCCTTCCTGTGGTGACAATAAACACCAACCACCTAAATTTCAAAATTAGTCAATGATATTTTTGCAGTGTCAGAGAAAATTAAAATGTCAACAGTTTCTCCTATCTACACCACAAGATACTTCTACCTTCTTTTCCCACAAGGTATTGCTTGTGCAAGGTGTATGACTTATTAATAATATGTCATAATAAACTGATCAATATCTAAACCCATAATTACATCTTTCAATTGATTATAATACCAGCTGATGGTTGCAAGTAAAAGTCTGTTTAAATATATATCCAGAGCAACTTTAAAATGTCTTGCATGAGGGATCTTTACTTCTCCAATCCTCAGCTTTTAGGACAAGACTGGGAGCTTCCTGAAGGCATCTTGTTATGGATATACGCAATAGAGCCAATTTCTTCATTCTTCTCTCTTCAGGAAGTGTCAACTATTTCTACTCATAGCTCTTCATAGTTAGAGATTATGAAGAGCTAACATGAAGTAGTAGTTTATGACAAAAACTCCAAGACACTATTTCTCACTGAGTATTTTTAATATAAAAGTTTCTAAATGAATATCAAAATTAATTTTTATCTGTTGTTAGAAAATGTAGCCCTTGGAATTGCTAATCATCTTCCTAAAATAGTTTGCTAAAGACATAATACTAAAAAGCAAAAACTGATCTCATGAGAGTTAAAGATTTAAAATGAAGAAATTTCCTATTTCTGCTTTTTCCCAATCCGAGTTTCTTGTCTATCTTGATGGAGCCTGTTACGTGAAGACTTGTCTATGAGTGCACCAGTTCAGTGCTTTATTAAACACTGTAATGAAGTGAAATGCAGCCATTTTAGGTTCAAGACCAGACAGAATCAGTCTCAAATGTCCATCAAAATCACAGGTCAGTTAACAAAAAACCTTAGAGAATCTCAGAAGTACCTACCTACGTCTAGAGCTGCTTAATGTACATCTCAGAATATGACTCTGAATTTCAAACAATAAACCTTACGAGGACAAATGCTCTCAAATAACTGAAAAGCCAACTCTCACTTTACTCCCATGTATTATCCTATCACACACTCTACTCTGCATGGACACCAACACTTTTATCTCAAAGCATCAAACTGAAATGTAAATTTCCCCTCTTGCTACACGAAGAACACCAACTGATTCTTCATTATAAAGCTGGATAGTATATACAGCATATATCAATAGTGTAACTAGGGATGGTGAATTTAGGATGTGATGAAAAATACTACCATACTAGTTCATATAGGGCGCATCTGTCCCTCTGCACTGTTTTTGCACAAACAGACCTGTGGTGAACATTTCAATCCTAAATTCAGTTAGTCAATGCTTACAGGAGCAGACATTCTTGAATCTTCATTGCTACCCAAACATCAGAAATTAATAACAAAAATAAACTGTAGCAGGAAATCAAATGGAGAAACTCAAAACTTAGGTAAGGCAGGGAAGAAATATAACATTTATGACTGAAGATGCCAAAAGGATGAACGCAGAATAAAACTCTAAAAGGATGGATTTCTTCATTTCTCTTATCCCCATTCAAAATTGTGACCAACTGAGAGCAATTTTAGTGCCTATGCTTTTGCTGAACTGATGATAAGGAACCAAGCTGCTGGCAGCGCAATCTGCATCACGAATCAGGCAACACATACCCTGCTCATTAGTCATTGTGGAGATTTGTCCACCAAAGAAAAAACACACGCTTATCATGAAAAAAAATACAGTAATTCAGAAAATTAACTGATGTATGCAGAGAATAACTGAAAAACTACATGCTGCCTACAATAAAAGAATTCATTGTTATCAGGATGTACAAAACTTCAAGTTGGTGCTGTTTTCAAAATACTTCATTTTTATTCATTTCTATCTTTATAATATGGAAAGAGTCAGCTCAAGAACTGTAATTTCTTACACAGCCATACATAGCAGCTGTTACTACTGACCCACAGATCACTGGATCTAACATATCTACCCAGTGAGAAAAAATTAACAAAAAGCTACACTTCAAAAGCATTATGAAACAGATTTATTTTAAAAAAACAACAGTTTCTCAAAAATCAATTAATTATTTTTTTTCCTATCACTTTTTTATGGAATGTTTTCCTATTACACAACAGGTTCTAATGAAGTTGTAAGAGAAATCAATCCAGGTGGTTAGGATAACATCTGAAAAACAGTTTTTTTCTTGCTTGTTTTATTTATTGCCCAACTGTGTTAACTGGAACTCCAAACATTTGAGCAGAGACAACAACAAAACAGAAATAAAACCCCTTATGAAATCATCACATGTAATTTAAGATTTGAGAAATACTCGGTGATGAAAACAATTGCATGCACTTCTGAATAAAAGACACAAGTGATTACTATTATCCTGGCCTCACATTTCCCTTATGCCATCCCTGGCTCATGTATTACAAAATACTCAGCATTCTTGAAAAAGATTCGGTTACACTTGGAAATACTACTGTTGAACACAGCCCTTCTGAGTGTACATGCAAGGCCCTCTGCCTATCTAGATAGAAAAAACTTCTCTGATTCTCCAGAGATTTCCTATTAATTGGCATCTCCTCCCTATCTCCAACTTCTGTCTAATTTATGGCTACCCATAAATTAGATTATATAATCTATTATATAATATCTAAAACACAGTAATTGTGGGGTTCAAAAATGCTGTAATATAGTAAATGCTATCATAACTAGACAAAGGCAGAAAGGTAAAGTCACTCTAAGAAGCCATTATATACAATGAAAAGATCAAACATAATTTGAAAATAAAGCATCACCTTGTATGTGGAGAGCAGGGTCCAGTTTGGCATTGTGGCCGAAAGGGCACTGTCAAACTGGCACAAGTCCAGCATAACCCCCCCAAAACGGCTGGGCAGCTGTTATGATTAACACTTAACCTAGCAGTACTACTAACACATAACTTGTAGGACAGGCTGAGAGCAAGGTTTGTTTGGCAAGAAAAAAAAAGAAAAAAAATCTCACTACCAGAGGACCTAAAAGGTATCTGTAACTACTTACTGAGTGGTTACTGAGAAGACAGAGCTGCTCTTCCTGGAAATGCATGGCAAAAGAGTAAGAGGAAATGGACAAGCTGTAGCAAGGGAAATTCCAGTTAGATGTAAGGAAAATCTTCTTCACAGAGAAGGTGGTCGAATACTGGAACACGCTGCTAGGGAAGCTGCGGCATCTGCACTTCTCAGCACAGATATTAGGAGCATGGCCGTCAAAGCCTAAGCTACATCATTTAACTTCAGATTTGGATTTCATTTGGCGCTGTGGGAGCCCATGGGAAGCTCTCTGTACAGCAGATGTGTCGCACTGGCTCCCAAATGTGCAGCACCGAAACAGAAATATCAATTCCACATAACCTGTTTGGATGTAGCCCTGTGCCCTGTGCTCTAAGTGACCCTGCATGTGCAGGGGGTTGGACTGGATGACCTGTGAGGTCCCTTCCAACCTTAAGGGTTCTCTGTCATTCTCTGATTCTATGATATCAGAGTCTAATCCTGTAAAACGGGCAATGTTAGTTCTGTTATCTGTAATACTTATGGAAAATTTGCATTAAAGATTAGATTCCTTGGGTAAGGAAAAGCCATCTTAAAGGCTCTCCTGACTGGGTAAGGAAAATAAATAAAACCAACCATTCTTTCAATTTTTGAGGTTAGAGATTCAAACTGCTACCTGAGATTTATGGTTCAAAGGCCTTCATTAGTATCTATTGAGGGCTGCATTGCCTATATCTAGATGTAATTCTACCACAGTTTTACATTAAGAACCATGTGGAGTTGCATCCCTGTACTCAAATTCAACTGTTTTTTACTTAATAGAATTACAGAATAGTTGAGGTTGGAAGGGACCTCCAGAGGTCATTCAGTCCGCAGGGTCGCCTAGACCACGTGGCACAGGGCTGCATGCAGGTGGGTTTGGAGGATCTCCAGAGAAGGAGACTCCACAACCTCTCTGGGCAGCCTGTTCCGGGTCTCTGTCACACTGTCAAGAAATTTTTCCTTAAGTTCCTTTGGAACTTTTGGTGCTTCAGTCTGTGACTGTCTCCTCTAGTTCCATCAGTGGCCACCACCGAAAACAAACCGGTTCCATCCTCCTCACTTCCTCCCTTGAGGTATTTAGATACACTGATCAGTGTATTCATTAAATGCAAAATGCCCCCAATATCACTTAAAAAAAAAAAAAAAAAAAAACAACCTTACTCTGACTTGCCTGGATCTCCTAATTTTATTTTTCCCCCTTTTTTTGATTTCTCCATCTACTCCTACTATTTTGCACCTCTGGAAAATTATACATTCTGCCTTTGGCTTGCCATATTACTCTATAACGCTAGCAAGGTATAGAAAGGATTACATGAGCTACCTAACTGTTAATCACTGTGTTGGTTCACTGAACTGTGTACATGACATTTATAACACCAACAATCTCTCATTTCTCTCCACCTGCAGCAGTTAAGTTGTCAATGCAATAAAAGTATCCAGCGGGTCAATCCAGGTCACTAAAATCCATTGGAGCCAAATGATACTTCCTTCTTTGCTCATTCTAGCATAAGCAGTAGGCCACTGTTTCATTGACCCTAATGTTTTATGAAGATCTTTATTTTGATATGGGAGGGTAGGAGTGCGGCACACATTCCCTGGCATACAAGGGAGCACAACATGAGTCCGAGGTTGGGATGGGGAAGTACGAGCTAGTTCTTCTCTTCTGGTTCAGTCTATAAGAAAAAACAAGGTCCACAAGAGAAAAGGAGCTGTTAATCTTGACAGTTTTGCAGCTGTCAAGATTACCACAATTCCCACAAAAACATTCAGATTGGGGACCAAAATGGGCCTCTCGAGAAATTCCATTTCTGCTTAACCTCATCTTTCAAATGTAATTTAGTCTATGTCTGGAAATAGTCCGTAACTTCAAAAGTTGGCATGAAATATAGTTGTCACCATCACTGCCACAAATGCATTTTGCATTTAAGTATGGGTAATGTTTAACTTGCACAGTTTGAATTTCCTCCTTCATTGTTACAGAGTAAAACATTCTAGCTGGCTAGCTGCTAACCCACATGCTAGCTGACTTTGGATACGGTGGGATGACTCTTATACTGGTAGACTATATATTTACTCCTACACTGGCAGACTATATTTCACCCCTAGAAATGATGTGGATAAAGAGCTATGAGAGAACAACAAAAGGCACTTTATTATTTAAATGAGCAAGATTCTATCCTAGGAAACTCTCAAACAAATCTAAAAAGCACAAAGACCTACCTGAGAAAGAAGTAACTGCAAAATGTCAAAGCCAATTCAGGACTATTTAAAGAAGGGAATATTTACTATTTAAAGGATTATTTAAAGGAGGGATAAAATGGTGTGAGATTTTATAAATTTATTTGTCTGTCCTGAGCTTTAAAAGGAGAAAAGAGGTAACATCATCAAAATAATCTCCCTTTGACTAAAAAGACAATAATTATGTCTATGTAAAGCTCTGTACATATGTATGAATGCATGAAACATGGGAAATAAAAACTAAATATTAATAAGATGCAATAAGCATTCTCACAGCTTCAGAATTTGTAATACATTATCCATTGTTTCATAGGCTATGTAATACAACTCTCTGATATCTGGTATTATTATACTCTACCTTTGAGACATTAGATTTATTTCCTGTTATTTTCTAAATATACAACAAAAACAGTTATAAATACAGCTGAATTTCTCTGATACACATTTTCAATAACATTTCCCTTCTGACCATAGCAAGCAGTTAAATCAAATAACAGCCTGCAACCACTTGATACTTCTCTCAGCACGTTGCTTATCTACTACAAAACACGAGATTAAAATTACACCATATAGTAATACCTTACAGCCTGTCTTTTTTTATTTCACCACGCACTGTGTTTTATCCAGTACAAGAGTAATTGCAGCAAAACGTGCCAAGTTTATTTATAGCATGGCAGTTGCTGGAATCTGTATATGTAATGCAGATTGATGCCATGTATCCCTATACACTGTTCCATAGAATAACAGCATACGTAAGTAACAGCATTGTGGTGTACAGATGAATACAAGGACTGTTTAAAAGTTTATGTAGCAGCTTGACTGAGAGAGGGAAAAAAAGCCACGTTTGATGTTAGCACTCTAATATGGATCATGCCGGGATCAAAGACAGAAGCTGAGAAGCCAAGATGTGTTACTGCATACTGCATACCCAACAATTACTACAAAATACGGTTAAGTCAGATCGTCTTCTAGTGACAGGGAGGAAGAGCTGATCTGCCTGAGGGTAGGAGGGCTCCTCATGGGGTCTTGGAAAGGCCAGATTACTGGCCTGGGACCAACTGCGTGAGGTTGAACAGGGCCAAGGGCCAGTCCTGCTCTTAGCTCACAACAGCACCACGCAGTGCCCAGGCCTGGGGCAGAGGGGCTGTGGGGCAGGGGTGCGGCAGGGCGGGGGGGCTGCAGGGCAGGGGGCAGGAAGGGCCCTGGGGGGTTGCTTGGCAGCAGCTGGACAAGGGCAGCAGGGGGCCCCGGTGGTCCAGAAGGCCGAGGGCCTCCTGGCTCCTATCAGGAGCAGGGTGCCCAAGGAGCAGGGAAGGGATCGGCCTCCCGGACTCGGTGCTGGGGAGGCTGCACCTCAAACTCTGTGTTCAGGTTTGGGCCCCTCACTTACAAGAAGGACATGGAGGTGCTGGAGCTTGTCCAGAGAAGAGCAACGAAGCTGCTGAGGGGCTGGAGCAGAGACCGTGTGAGGAGTGGCTGAGGGAGCTGGGGTTAGGTAGTCTGGAGAGGAGGAGATTCTGGGGACACCTCATTTCCCTCTACAATGACCTGAAGGAGGCTGTAGTGAGGCCAGGGTCAATCTCTTCTTTAGAATAACTACAGAAAACAGGACAAGAGGGAAGGGCATCAAGCTGCACCAGGGGAGTTGCAGGTCAGACATTAGGAAGAATTTCTGCATGACAGGAGAGATGAAACACTGGAACAGGCTGCCCAGGGAGGCGGTGGAGTCCCTGTTGCTGGCAGTGCTCAGGAAAAGCGCAGATGAGCAGCTTGGGACACGGTTTAGCAGGCAGGGTGGTGAAGGACTTCATGATCTTGAATGTCTTTTTCAGCCATAATGATTCTAGATTTCTATGTGGTTTACTCCCAATTTCTACTAATATAAATTAGATTGGACATGAGGTCCAAGAAGAAACCTTTATGCAACGAGGTCCAAAAAACAAGGGAGAGAAAACACTTTGGAAGTTTTTAATACAAAACTGAGCTGGATTTTTAGACTTCATTGTAATAATGAGCACAATTTATTTTTATAGAATGGTACTTAAGGGCTTTGATTCTGTTTTACAAACTTAAAAAATACACACTAACCCAATAAATCCACTAGACATTCTAGACATTACAGTATTCTCCAAATACTGCAATTCACTTCTGCAATAGCTAAAAATGAAATTCTTTACTTCAGCAACACGCAATTGTCCGAATACACGTGACAGTCAAGGCTATTACTGTGCTCTCAATCCTCCTTCCCATTCTGGCTGGCCTTCTGTCATGTGGTCCTACAGTCAAGCCTGGAAGTTACTGCTCAGTTTCAGAATGTCTCATATATCCCTTCACTGGCTGCTACACAGACATGCAGGTATCGACCATTTCAGCATTTCTATTTTAAGTAAAAGGGAAATATTTTGCCTTCTTTTTTTTCCCTGCTGTTAAAAGCATTCCAATAGTAATTTTCCTGTAGTTTTTTTTTTTTACCTCCTCTCACTGCAGTACGTCAAAGATTAACTAGATTACATCACTACATTTGCCCTTGAGACACAAAATATCTAGTGAAATTAATAACTTAGATCATCTAAACATACTCCCTGTTCCCTGGACGACTAGTCACTGAGCTCTACCTAGTAATTCTCTGGAGGATCCTCATCTTGGATGATCCTCACAGTTGAATCAGAAGACCTATTTAGAGGGCTCTGATAAACTGCAGCAGAAACTGTCATCCTCAACATTAAAAACCTGAACCACAAAATCCAGTCTGAATTTGCAAAGCATCTATTCTCTTTATATAAAAAAGCTCATAACTCTGAAAGTAAGCTGATTAAGTAACCATTTCTGAATAACTGATTTCTTCTACATTCACCGTGCCATTTAGATCAGTGATCTTTCTTGTAAGGCTGAATCTGACTAGATAAAGTAGCACAAAGCTGCAGCTCTGCAGTTATGCACATTTACCTGTTAATTCCAGGCACATGTAATAGATTCCCTTTTCCATGGATCTTCTAAATTATTTCTCTGCATATGCAGGGATATAATCAGGAAGACCTTTGCAGAATGCCTGAAATACTTTCTCAGTGATACCTGTATCTACACAAAACAGTGACTGTTTTTATTTTCCACTCATACCTATTAAAATCACAGCAGAGCAAAACATAGGTAAAAATAAAGAAAACAATATGTTAGCCCATCTTTCCTGTCTCAGATACCTGTTATAATTTTTTTTTTCTTTTTTTAAGTATGCAGACCTTGGCATACCAAATTATATCAAAAGAAAGAAAATAATTTGCACAGAAAGACAAGTCTTTCCAGAGAATTTAGAGAATCTGACTCAGCTAAGAAGATAAGAAATTTCCTTAAAGAAACAAATTTACATTTCAAATACAGTCAACTTTATAAAATTGTCTGCAACTTCCTGTATATAAACCAGAAGAGCTTTCAAGCTATGGCATGCATGCTGATCGCTTCTGCCTTACAACTATGGAAGGAAATTCCCACTGCCATTCTCTTACTCATATTTTCTCTTTTTCAAACAGTTTCTATAGACTTTGTTGTTGTTGTTGTTAGTTCTGCTTTTCAATACATCAGTTCTATGTAATCCATCTTGGGGAAAATAGCTGCATTTTAGTTTATCTGTTTATTCAATAAGAGCAGAAAAAGAGTCTATGAACATTTTCAGTATTGTGTGTGATTCAATTCAAACCTTCTTTTCTGAGGATCAGCAAAATACTCTTTTATGCAAACAGATACATGTCTATAGTAATGTTGTACTTCAACCCGAGGAAAGCTCTAAGAGCACAAGGGCAAAGCCATCTGAATTCTTCTGAAAACATCTTGTTTCCACCAGATGCAAAATGCTTGGCTTTCCTTGCCACTTGCCAATCTATTTTTTTCTGTGCTCTCCTGAATCTCTGTAAGGCTGAGACTCCCTAGTGACTATTCATAACCATGAAACATCAATTCTGTTCTAAGAAATCCAACTTACAACCCCACTGTTGCCCTATTCTCTTCTGTACAAATGGGCTTTTGTACACACACGCTCTCAGGAAATCAGCCTCCTCCTCCTCCTCCCCCACACACTCCCTACTATTGCCTCCCCGACGCGCTCAAAACACCCCCCTCCCCAAATCAACACTAGTGAATAACTGTATTTTTGTTGGAGCGCTTCCAGCTGCTCCGCACGTTCCCCTCCAGAGGCACTAAATGAAACCCTTCAGCTCTGGCACTCACTTCTCGGCTGAGACGCGTGCACACGCGCGCAACTCATTCTGAAAGGGAAGTAAAGCGGCATCAAGATCATTCCCAAAATAACGACCTTTCACTTCTCCCTCACACAACTTCCTCTATTGTTAAAACATGCTGCACTTCCAACTTTGTAAAACCCTCCTCCTTCAGTGGGCTGTTTGTGTTTTAAAATGCTGCTTCTTCCATTTCGTTCATGGGCTCCTAAGGGACCACTGCAGAGACAGACATCAGATATCCCCGGTGTCAACACTTGGGTGATTTCATTTCGAGTGAAATCCAAATAAAAATCTTCTGATAATTTGGCCACGACATTTTCCCTCCCCTCTCAACAACCAAAGGTTCTGCTGTCATGAGCAGAACCTCTCGCTCACGCTTTCTTCTGACTCACCAAAGCAACCCTGACCACGATAGATTTTTCCTTTGGTGAAAGCCTTTAAAAAAGTATTTAAAATTCCTACCTTCCTTGGATTCATCAGCTTCTGAGCTCATGGCGTACTTCAGTAGCTCCCTGCAGAGCAACTTACAGCTGACGAGCGCTTTGAGAAGCAGCAAGTCAACTTCTCAAAGAAGAAAAAAAGAAAAGGGGTTGGGATTTTAAGGAGAAAAGTCTGCGAATTCAACAAATCACAGCTCAGCTGTGTGAGAAGGAATCCGCCCCCTTCTGAACTAGCACATGAGCAACTGTCTGGAAAAACAGCACCTTAACAGAAACTCTCCTTTTCCTTGGCAGCAGTTGCCATTTATGCATTTTATTCCCCCTAGTCCTTTAGTCTGTAGAGAGGGTGGAGTTTTGCTTGCTACAGCTTGCCAATGTGGTATGAGAAAGTAAGCAGATGAGACAAAAAAAAAAACTCTGAGCATGGAACAGTGTCTGATTGCGGTGACTGACAAACAGATTTGGCTCTGATTTCCTGCTGTACATTTTAATTTAAATATATTTTTTAGACTGAACCATGTATTACAACACTGCTTGCTATCTAGAATTAGTTCGGCAGCATCTGCAATTGTACTGACTAACACAGGATGACTAGATAAAGGCTTGAAGGAAGAAAAGTAGCAGCCTTCTTTTAAGTAATTTAAGCTAGAGGTAAAGAGTTACTTTGAAGAAAATCTGAAGAAGAGGTTTTCTTTACTCTGAAACCTGTAACTGGACTCTAATTTTGGAAAAAGCTATTTGAGCTCTTTGTGTTACAGGCTCCCCATATATTAATGAAGATTTTAACTTTTGTATAATACAACACTGTTTTACAGCATAGCAAGGGAATGGGCATGTTTTACAGCACTCCCCTAACTACTCACACAGCAGAAGTTAGGAACAGGCCATAGGTCTTCAGCACAAAAGCAACAGGAATTATTTGGATGCCTATTTTCTGACTGCCAGAGTCTTCAAATCCCAGAATAGCTGGGAAGTATCTTTTCCTATCTATTGCTTTACTTATTTTTAGTACAGCAGGCGGAACAGGCTCCATGGAAAATGCCGTTGTCTGGGCAGGGAGGGAAGGCTGGAGCCGCGAGGGGAAGCGCCGGATGCGCTGCTGGCGCAGGCTGCTCCACAGCTCTGGGTTCCGCCCAGCGCCCCGGCCTCCTGGGATCAACATGATAGCAGGATAAATGATGTTACATAATGTGAGCAATTTTTGCCTTGTTTTGAGAGTTTTCATTCAGGATAGGGAAGGCCTTGTGCCTGTACCACGCCTAAGGAAGACAGATCTCATTTGGTTGATGCCTCTTATTGATGCTGAAATATTTTTACCTGCAATAAGCACAAATCCATAGGTCTCTCCCTCAGAGAAGCTCTTCTAGAAGCTGCCCTACTACCTGGAGCAGGTGGCAAAATACAGCAGCTGTGTCCTTCAAAGCACAGAGACTGAACTGCAGTATCAATGTAAATGTATCAGAGATATTTATATCAGGCTAATAAAGAAGCTGCATTTTTGAGAAAGAAATAAAAAAAAAAAAGGAACAACTCCTCCACATCCTCCTGCTCATCAAACACTGATTAGAGGTAACTACTGGACAGCAGATTGAAATCACTTGAACTCCCATCCTCCTCCCCCACCAAAAATGAAAGAGGAACGGGAAGAAATATACTGTTAGCCAATGTTAACTGTAATAGTCTTTGGGCTCCCTTGGTTAAAGGTAGCATTTGTACAGAAAAAAAAATGTTTGGAAGTTAATCATAGTCTTCCATAAATAGATTTATATAATAGAAGTCTTTCTCCTATTGTAGGAGACAGGCAAGAAGAGATGAGTCTTGCAGTTATATTTCAGGAAGCTTTGTAATTTTAGATATATAAAATTCATCAGACACATTAGAACTCAGAAGAGAGATATGAAAAATATGATTATTCAGACTTGTTTCTTTTCTACAGCATGTCAATTGCATTTCATTAGCTGTCTCTTTTGTGTACAAGGTTGCAAGCCAGAATTTAGAATTTTTTTTTTGTATTTTCATTTTGGATGTTATAGAATCTCAGAATGGTTGAGGTCGGAAGGGACTCCTGGAGATCATCTAGTCCAATCCCCCTGCTCCAGCAGGGACACCCAGAGCACGGGGCACAGGGCGGCATCCAGGCGGGTTTGGAAGATCTCCAGAGAT